>OZ025203.1:4389246-4611746 GCA_964019065.1 Catostylus mosaicus
TGCCCCCTCCCATCTTTAATGCCTTGCCCCCTGCACTGGAGTGAAGCAAGCATTAAAAAAATATGCTTTTGCTTTCTCCGGCAATAATTGACAACCATCAACTATGCTCCCTTACAAGCCTCCATTTCTAGCCCTTTCCCCCCATAGCCATGTGGTCCCCCCAGAGGATAACGGGGTCTATAATCGACTGGCAAGATTTATAGGCTAATTGCTATGATTGTAAAAAAAGGGCAGGTGCTGTGCAAATGAAGCACAAAAAGAGCAAATTGAGAAAGCAAGCCTCGACAGACCGGTTCGATAATCCATTTAAGTTCGATAACAAAATCTGAAAAGAAATCATGAGAAGAAAAACAAATTAAAGACCTGAAAAGAAAATAGCATTGAACGACTGAAAAGAAAATTTAATCTCCAATTGGATGAAAATCGAGTGAAAGTAAATCAAAACAATACTGACGCAATGAAAGAGACACAAAATTGAATTTGGAAACCTGCTCTCGTAGAAATCACAATATCCTTTGTAACTCACCAGCTGCATTAGCAGAAATCTCTGAGAGATCATTTGCCCAAGAGTTTAGAAAATGCACAGCCTGGGTTAATCCTCATAGTTTATCAACTTCCCTTTACAAAGACAAGAAACAGGGTGTGGTTTGGGGCTGGTATTGCAATTCATTCTGTATTCATGCAAGCATAATTGGGACAAGGGATTATACCAAGAGTGTAAATTAACCCTCCTCCCCCACCCCCCCCCCCGTGATAATACGGTTGTTTGGTATCAACTGATGCTTTTGGTCAGATAACAAGGGGGTACTATATCGGGTGATGCTGTTGCAAGGAAACCTAACAAATTTTGAACTACAAATGATTCAAGCTGTTGAAGCATTAGCCACCTCCCCCTGGGAAATTACCAATTCTTGTTGATAAACATAGGGCCATATCGCCCTTCCAGGGATGAAAGTGTTCCGAGGGTGTATTAACAGGGTATTTACTCCTACGAATGTTAAATTCGATTCCCTCGAATTTGTACTACTGAAGAAAGGTTATAAGAAACTTTTACTGCTAGACATTGGACAGGGTTTCTTATAAACAAAACCCTGTAGAGTGGTTGGTTTGTTGACATAGTTTTCTGTTTACAATTGGAGTTTTGATTCGGAAAGGGATAAAAACGTTGCAACGGTTTAACAGAAAAACCTGTTGTTGGTAGAAAGTTGGCACAGCTTATGAAAGGAAAAGAACATTTGAGATTAACCTGATACCTCTTATTCCCTAGTATAGAATCGCCCTTGCTTCAGGCAAATAACTATTAGAGGCAACTGCCCCTTAAAACAGTGAGTTCAGTTTGTTTAGGACTAATGACGTGTGGCTGACATGAAGGAGCAGATGAATCCATGACAACGACCAAAATAAACCAAAACATGACCGCAAGTTCCAGGGGGTTGCTAACATCACAGTTACTGTTGCTGTTTTTTATGAAACATTAGCTTATGTCTTGGCAACACTGAGCGTAAATAAATAGTCGTTAAAATTTAATTTAAGTGCGGTAACAGCTAGAGACTCTTTCTAAGAGTTCTAAAGAGGTCAGCTCTCCTTAAACTCAACTTCAAAAATATTTTTTTCACCATAAATACACGCATTTTTGTTGTAAGAAACTAAGCTTGGACTTAGTACTGAGTTTCTTAATTTTTGGGTTGATTTTAGTACTAAAGTTTCTTCAATGTTCAATTCCGGAAAAGCCACATTTTCATGGAAAAATTTGTTTTTCAATGTCAAGCATTTAGTATTTTAATTTTGGTGTGCATTTCATATAGATTTTATTAAGCCAGCAGTGAGCAAGCATGGAATTTGTTGAAAAATTACGCTATAGTAATTGAAGAAGGTTCTTCATTTCGAGCATTTTCTTTAGTTGGAGTTTGATTTGTATTCTGGTTTCTTAATTTTTTGCAACCGGTCGGTTTCTTATAAAGTGTTTCCTTTAAAAATGTGTGTTTGTTTACAAGGTGTAAAACTGAGGAAATCATAACTAATTTTAGTTGTTTATATTAAATCTTACGGTATCACAGTGGTTACAAATGACTTGAAAAGCTTAAGAGTTCATGTGATGAGCGTAATGCAAGCTACTGAACAGGGGTTTATGAAAACAGGGTAATAGCTAAGGAAAACTTTTGCTTCAAATTCAAGGCGTTTTTTCTACTTCTGCGGCAAATTTTGCTAGCTTGTGTCGGCAAATTCTTACTGTACAACCCCTAGAATACGACATATACCCAAAGCCCTGTCTGAATCAACAGCTGGCAATAGATCGCGGACTTTCTTTACAATATGAGCCGACGAATGACATTGGACGCTCAATTGACTTCAGTCAAAGAGCTTTGAGATAGACCACAGAGTTATTTGAATCAACATGTTGACCGCGAGATATAAACAAGAAAAAACCTCATTTAGGTCCACCTGCATTTTAGGGGTAACACGCTGAGCTCGCGTAAACTCGCGTGTCAAAAGAACTGATTTCTCATCAGTGCGTGGGGGGTTATGTATAAAATGGTAGATCTAAGGATCAACAAAAGCAGCAGGAATACGATACAAATACGACGAGATTATGAGTTATAATTTGTTACTTATATTCATAGTCAATAGTTTTTATAAATGATGATGATGATGATGATAATGATGATGATGATAATTCTGATGATGATATTGATGATGATATTGATGATGATGATGATATTGATGATAATGATGATGACGATGATGATGATGATGGTGATGATCATGATGATGATGATGATGATGATGATGATGATAATTCTGATGATGATGATGATGATGATTATAATGATGATGATGATGATGATGATGATGATGATGATGATGATGACGATGATGATGACCATGATTATGATGATGATGATGATGATTATGATGATGATGGTGATGATGATGATGATGTTGTGATGATGATGATGGTGATGATGATGTTGATGATGATGATGATGATGATGATGATGATGATGATGATGATGATGATGATGATGATGACGATGACGATGATGATGGTGATGATTTTTGCTTATTTGGAATTATTTCCTCCTAATAACTGTACATTCTAATGTACACTCAAAGTAATAAGGCTAAAAGGGTAATTTAATGAGTACTTTCGTATAGAAAAACGTGTATTTGATTAGATAAAAGGTTCACATTAACATAGCTGCCCAAACCTTAAGCTGCCTGGAACAACAATAAACAATGCTTCTATTTGATTCCACTTTTCGGACCAGCGTTCACGAAAAATTTTAATTCAGTTGTTTTCTAAGCAAGGTAAGCAATATCCAAACAAAAACATAGTTACATAGGTAGCTAAATAAATTCAGTAATGACTTGATAAACATATTCTGAAACCAAGTTCTACTTTCATATAAACCGCTTGCGTTATAAATAGCATTTATCGAGAAACTGTTTATTTCCAGGCGATGATGCTACATAACATTATTTTTAATCTCATTCAGAACTATGCAAGGTTTGCATATTCGCTTGAACCAACAATGAGATTCAGAATTCTTGTTTTTCTAAATCTATGTTGACAGCCGTCTTTCACTGTATCCCTGATTCGTTTAATGCTTCATATTTTGTTTAAACAGCTGGGCTTCATTGAATTAATTCCTTTTCTCGTACGTCCAATGATTCCCCTCAAGTTTCAGCTGTGAGTCCACTTCTTTTGCTGACAGTTAGGGACTTGCTAACTTTGGATAATATATAGGGCGTTCACCTCAGTTGCTAACCAGCTGTGTTTTGTCACAGGAAACTTGGCAAAATCGTCTTAATTACAGATTTAAGGGCTATTGTTATCAGTGATGGTCTGCAAGCATCGTGTCTCGAGATTTACGAATAAGATTTGTAATGTCGAAGAATGCAATATGAGGAAATTTTGTTGTTTTGGCAAAAATTTGAAACAAACAATGCAAATTTGTCTAAGAAAAGTGGATTTGATAAAAACACAAAATCTGATATTGTAAGTACAAAAAGTATCAAAATAGCATTTCATGGAAAATCAAAATAAAACGAAAAATAAAAAAACATATTGGCACAGTTCAATTTGCGAATTATCAAAAAACAATTTTTAATTTTCAGCGCATTTGAGTCTCAAAATAAGTTAAAAACAGCAACATTGAGAAATTGGTGCCAGTTTTACCCCCTGGAAATTATTAAAGTTAGTCTGACACAGCTGCCATGACAACAAGAAATCCATGACAACGATAATAGAAACAGGCAAGCTACATTTTTCGCCTTTTGAACCGATTTCTGCTATTACTTCTTGACTTTCTTGGTAAAGACAGAACTTTAATCAAAGTTCGACATTAATTACACATCAAATTGTTTTGATCGCCTTAGATCGGTAAAGATCGGAGTTTTACTACGGTGAAAGTGTGCATTTTTTGATTACCCAAATTCTACAGTTGTCACCGCTGTTGGATCCATTGCATACAAGATCAATTTGAAATCTTCGCACCGAATTCCTAGTTAAGCGCTTGAGAAAAGATATTTTAGCTTGCTTGAGAACTCGTTTAACTATGGGTTGTACCCCAAGCACACAAACTTCGGCGGCGGTAGTCCATACCTCCCCGCAAACCGCTCCAGCGAAAGCCAAGCCCGCTGCCAAGCCATCATCAAAGGCGAACGGAACGAAAGCAAAGAAACCGAAAAGGAAAGGTTCACACGGCTCAAGACGAAGCTCTGCGTGTAAGTTTGGTCTAATTTGATCATTTCCTTGTCTAGAATTAAATCTTTAATCTGATTGCGATTTTCTTTAGCAGGTTTGAATAAAATTTACTTAAAACTGGCCAAGCCTTGTTGATGATGATTTTGTTTTGGTTTTAATAGGCAGTAGTTATGGATTACACAAAGACACGATTTCTGTCGTGTCATGTTAAACATTTGTATCGTAATTGTGATCTTTTTCACCAAGACTTTGATATCGGACAATAAAAAGTTCAAAACAAAAAAGATTTCTTGATAAATTCAATACTTCAGATTCGAACAGTTGTCATTTTGACTTTCGTCACCTTTCTTACTTCTTGAAATTTTTACAAATGGCGGAATGCTACAGACCCCCTTTCACCCCATTTATGCCGATGCCCCTTTGCTGCGTATTTGACTGCTGAATTTTGATAATTTTGTTTTCAAATGTAATTTTCCGTTATTCTCGGTCACGAATGAATGCCTTTTTGGGGATCACTATCAAATCAAATAATAAAACTATCGATTTAAAGAATCAGATTAAAAATTAAATTCTGCACAGGGAAATCATTTCCTGTCACGTGCTTTTGCGTGTCTGGGGGAAGGGGGTTGTATTTCTCTTCCAATCATAATAACTCGGTGCCCCATAACTATTTGAACAACTCAAAAAGAAATATTCATCAAGACAGTAAATTTGCATTCAAAAAAATATTGCCCATCAAATTGGTGCTTTACATGTTATCAGTTGAGGCTAAACCCCTGCCAATAGCCCTCAAGTTGTCTCAAAAAGCCCTCATATATAAGTGTTGCCAAAATTATATCTATTTATCAAGTATTGCAGACAATGGTAGCAACAATTGCTCCATATCCCCTGCCATGGCAACTCATTTAATCCTAACACTTCTTTGTCTTGTTTTGTTTAAAATGTTTGGGCATTACTGATTACCAGCACTGCATTGTAATTTACCTGTCAAGTTTTTGCCACCAGAAATTCCCTCATTATCAAGAGCCAGCAAATGTACAAGTATCTTTGTGGACATAACAGGCTCCCAGCCTACATTACAGTAATATGTTATAACTTGGCAGAATTTTTCTTAGAAGGGGTGGATTCTTGCCGGTCAAACAACTAGCCAACCAAAAGGGGGAAGGAAGAAGCTACCTGATAGAAATTAGTTCTATTTTACAGTTAAGGTTTTAACTGCATTTTTGCATGTTATTATTAAAAAATTATTCCCAGACCAACTCAGCCCAGCAGCTGTTCTCAGTGACACTTGACTGCCCCAAAACATAACAAATTAATGCCATTATGATCTCCTTGTCATGTTGACATACATATATTATTTTATGAGAAAGTGGTTTATAAGGCAATTGCACTCAGCTCCTCAAAAAGTTAAGAAAGTTCAATTTTGAGTTCCTCCAACTTAAGGAAGAATGGAGGGAGTATTTGTTGGTTTGAAAAATATTTTTTGTCTCTGAGAAAAGAGCTCTGTATAAAGAAAGTAATTGCCTAACTGGTGAAACTAGGGATATTAGATAGTTAAAAATAACATTCTTAAAAAACTGCATATTTCTTCAAAATGGTGAAGCTTAAGAGGGTTATCATAGTTTTATTTTGAAAGATTGAGAAAAGATAAAACTGAAATTCTGTGAATTTTTGGTGAACAAAGTTCTTAAGAAAGTTTCAGTACTGAATGTTTGGAGGTGATGAGGAAAGGGGGGCTTTTTATAAAAATGGTAAGTTTTGGTTTGCCATAGATTTGAGATTTTGATATGGGATTTAATTCTATATAAAATCAATCAATAAATTAATCAATAAATTAATCAATTTTGTCAATATGGTAATATTTTTGTTGAAAATTTTGATATTTGTATTTACAAGAAAGTATAAGAAAGAAGAATGACTAAATACTCAAAATTTTCATTATAATCCAAGAATTTCAGCACTGAAAATGTCTCAAAAGATTCTTGAAAATATTTAATATTTTACATTTTTTGTTAGCATTTAAAAATACTACACAGTTCTCTAATAAAGAATTTCTCTTTTTGGAAAAATTTCCAAAGCTGCTTTATTATTGTTTTGCCACCCCTGCCTAGTTACAAATCATGGAGATTTTTTCTCTCAGATAGTCCAAATTTTTTCTTGAATAAGATCAATTATACCATGATATGTTTAAAGTTGTTTTTGAACGAAAATAATTACACTTAATTATTGATAGCTCTGAATATTGTGTGAATTTAGTGTTTGAGTTTCGAATGTAGGTCTACAGGTACTTTCAACTTATTTTATCATTATTGTTTACTCAGCATTTGATCAAATACTCATAAATAATGCAGTTCATCTTAGGAAAGACAATGAATGTCATGAAATATCAAGAGACACTTTTTTCTTACACATCTTGACTTGGCACCTGCTCTCAAAGTTGCTTTAAAATATCAAAGACTCAAGTTCTTAGAGTTGCTTAAAATGTCTGAGATTTCTCTCTCAAAGTTGCTTAAAATTTCTCAGATTGGAACCATCAATATTGCTTAAAAATATCGGAGATTTCTCTCTCAAATTTGCTCCAAATTTTTTAGATTTCAACCCTGAACGTTACTACAAATTATCGGAGAATGCAACCTCCACAAATGATTAAGATCCGTGGGTTTAGAAGTTGCTTGAAATATCTTACATTTTAGACCTAAAAGTTGCTTAAAGTATTACAAATCACTCGCTGGACGCCCCTGAGCTCTGTATACCGCTATAAAGGATAAAACAGCGAACATTAACTCGCAACCCTACCACAGGCCCTCGTCTCTTTCTGTATTTGACTGTGACCTTGTCTTATTGAAAAACTATTTTCAAATTTCCTTCTACAGCAAGCCACAGCTCGCATCATTCACATCATAGCGACCACAACGAAAATCACCAAACAGTTACGAACATAACAGTCATAAACATAAACCAAACGGCGGATGATGGAAATGATAATCATCCGAATGAAGAGCAAAATATTACCGAAGTAGAGAACATCGAACCAGCAGCACCTGTACCGGCTGAAGGTGAGGCGGGCCCAGACGAGGTAATGCCAGCAACGGAAGGCGAACACCCTGCAGAAGGCGAGCATCCAGCTGAAGGTGAACAACCTGCAGAAGGCGAGCAACCTGCAGAAGGCGAACCTGCAGCAGAGGGTGAACCTGCAGCAGAGGGTGAACCTGCAGCAGAGGGTGAACCTGCAGCAGAAGCTCCTGCAGAAACAGAAGGAGCAGATGCAGTTGAAGGAGAGCCTCCTGCAGAAGGTGGAGAGGCAGCATCAGAAGAGCCAACTCCGGAAGAACCGGCATCGGAGGAACCTGCCCCAGAGGAGCCCACAGCAGAGGAACCTGCAGCAGAAGAGCCTGCTCCAGAGGAACCAGCTCCCGAAGAGCCTGCATCAGAGGAGCCTGCGGCTGAGGAGCCAGCACCTGAAGAACCTGCTCCAGAGGAAGCTGAGGCTGAGCCGGAGCCTGAACCCGAGCCTGAGGCTGAACCGGAACCAGAACCGGAACCAGAACCTGAACCAGAGGAGGAACCGGAACCTGAACCAGAAGAGGAACCGGAACCTGAGCCAGAACCTGAACCGGAAGAGGAAGCGGAAGAGTAAAGATGAATCAAATTGTGGCGTTTTTACGCGAGCCCTTTTGTATATAAGATTTTTTAAAAACGTCAAAATCATTACATCAAAAGCCAAAGTTTCATTCTGGGCGGGTGGAATTTTATTCCAATGAAGAAAATCAACAGAACTAGCCATGACATCCTTGCTTGTGGACGAACATAACGCGCATCGAAGCAAACTGGTTTTTACTAATACAATTTTAGTTCATTTGTAAATGGTAAGATTGTCAGAAGTCAACTAATGATAAGTGTAAAAAGAATTGTCCATAATTATGACGCTTGTGGAGCAGCTGAATGGCTTAACGCTTTCTTACACTGATCTTAACTTCAATTAAGCTAGCTTAGAAAATTAGAACACCCATGGTTAATAGAAATACAACGGTGGCATATTCTCAGCTAATGGAGATCCTTGTTGATACCAGGAATAGATGCAAGGTGTTGTGAAATATTGGCACATTGCTGCTACCGTATAAATGTTAGTCCCCCCCCCCCGCTCAATTCCCTGTTACAGCTTTATTACAAAATTTAATGATCCATGTATTGTAATAAACCCAAATGTAATGGACTAAGTTGCCCTACTGCCTATGTATCAGTAGGTTAGTTGTTAGAATTGCGGAGCAAAATTAAGAAGAAAGCACCAATAGCTATTCTAAGAAGTGCTTTTTTATTGGCTGTTTATGACAGTCCCTGGGTATCGTTGTTAACACTTTGACCCCCGTACGGACAATATGGCCCAATTTGAGACACTGTAAAAGATAATTTCTCATGGGGGTAAAATACAAAATATTGTAAATGCTCTGATGGCAGTTTTCTATAATAGGTTACGCTTGCACCTAATTTATTTGACTATTATACCCCCTGAAAAGCATGGATTTATATGGTTTTAACATTTGAATGAAAATAAATCCGGATGGGAAAGGATTTAACAATGAACTTTTGGCTCTTTGACCAATGGAAGATACTCATATTGTCAGCAAATGAACACCAATAGAAGAAAGAGCAAAACATTGAGTCCATGGGGTCACCAATAAGTCAGCATCTTTATAGCGTATTCCCCCTGCTTACAAAATGCTCAGATGGGGGTGTGTTAATTATCCCAGCAATTTTGAGCCTTTTGCAATGATCCTAAGAGTTTCCTACATCTGTGAAAGCCACTACCCATTCTTGACATTTGCATCCAGTAAACTCATAGGCATCATTGTTCATATTTTGGTGACAAGAAGTGTCGCTAACTCAGGTGTTATCGGCACGTTTTTAGTGCCGATAGACACATCGGTAATGGTCAGGGCCGCCGAGAGGGAGGGGCAGTTTGCCCCAGGGTCCAGGGGGCCTCATCAACTACTATCATTATTTTTATTTATAGCCTCTTTAGATGTATTCGAGGAACTTCCCAATAGGAGCATCCTACAAGGTTCCAAGAGGTCCTTCAGATTCAGTCCCAGATCCCCTTGCTTTCTGCCCCTTCTGCTCGCTTCGATCAAAGGCCTAAGGGGCCTCATTTTGCAGTTTTATCCATGGGCCTCTAAAACCTCTCGGCAGCCCTGGCAATGGTAATACTTTTAGCGAATCTGAATGATGCATATCTCTGGGGAAAACGCCAGGGTTTGGACACGCCGAGATGTCGGCGGTTTTATCGAATTTGTCGGGTTGGTGTGTCGGGCAAGAAATTTCGAGATAACTCTAGTTTAATGTTTAGAACATAGTTATTCTTTTTTAAATGAGAAGTTTTATTATGTTATTGCGTATATCATCTTTAGTTATAACATGACAGATATTCTTTAACAGTTTCTTAACACTGCTAGTGGAATTGAATGGGTGTGTTTCTCTTCTTTGGCCTTTCGTGTACGTCATAAGCAGAGGGGATTACCCTTAGGTAAGAAATTCTGAAAAGCAAATTAAGATTTTGCATTTAAAATTACTCCAAACCTCTAATTTTAACAATGGTAGGTACAGTTTTACAGAAGCAAAATGTGACATTAGTGCCTCCGAAAAATTAACAAGGCACAAGAAGATGAGCTGCCTTAACTTGCTGAAAAGTGGAACCTGCCCCCCTCCCCCGACGTCGGAGGGCCTATAAATGGTTTAAACGTTTCTTAACTGGGTCCATAAGCTGCTTAACATGCAGATGACATAGCAAAAGTTGCTTTATAACCTCCTGCTTACTATCAAGGTTACTAAGAGTTCCTTAACATGGCCATTTATTTGCATGTGTTGCAATAGTTGTCCAGCAATAGGCACTTAGTAACTCATTTGCTTAATACTAAGGTAACTCACAGCCCTTAACAGAGTCAAAAAGTTGCTTGATATTTACATAACCAAGCGATAGTTGCTTAATAAATAGACCCCCCGGGGATTTGTGTTCCCATGTTTCCTAGAAGAATTTCCAAAGTCTCCCTTATCCCCATAACGTTATTTGAATGTTCCCTAAAATGAAAAACATCAATTTAGGGTTCAATGAAGAGACCAACCCCCTATTCCAATTGCCCTCTCTACCTTCCACTTTTTGACGGAACGCCTGCCAAATTAAAAAAAAAAATAATGTGTTTAAAATTTTAGCTTTGTTTGGTATTGAAACAAAGAATCAATTCAAGGCATTTTCGTAACCGATAATAATAAGTTTCATTCTCTGCTACCCATCAGAGGCTGCTGTCCTGAAAAAACGAACAGGGAAGTGAAATGCCACACGCAACATCCGCGATTGAGCATTGTGCCAAGGGCACTGCTTAGTTTGTGAGAAATTGATACAACTTTGAAATGGATAGATGAATAGTTGTAGTTGACGAAGGAGGAAACTGTTTAAGTATCGCAGGCAATACCGAATATATCAAAGAATATTAGCGAATACGTTTAACAATTTAACTGGTATGTGATATCATTTTATGAATAGGCCTAGTAAATTCGGTTATGTAAACAGGGGCTGTGAAAAAGTGGAACTTTGCCCGTTTCAAAAATGCGCCTTTTTCTTGTTTAAAAGTTGTCGATGTTCTGTAATTATTATTGTTAGACACAAAAGAACCTCTGAATTGAGCAGTGATGTGTTTTTAATTCGGTCGCCCTCAGCTATCGCTGATATATGTCGAGACATGTTAGATACTCTCACTTTAAATTCTCTACGTTTCCAGGTAAACATTTGAGTTCTTCCAAGATTATCTATGTGCCTATTTAGTTCATAATCATTAGCCAATTCTAGCGTTTAATATCAATAGCGTAATGGAGTTTATTTGTTTCCTTTTACCCGCTTCGGAAAACCCATTTACCTGCTAAGCTAAGACAAAAGACGATTCACTAAGCTGTAACTTAAATACTGCTAGGCCATTCGGGCTTGTAATCTACGAAATCTTGAGCACATATGAGGGTTGAATTCTCAATGCATTTGAGCAAAATTCGATGCAGCCACTTCATATCTTCAAGGAAATTTGAGGGTTAGAATCTCAGATAATTTTTAGCGACTATTTTGACTGAGATCTTAGGTATTTTCAAATAATTCCGAAGTCTGGAATCGTTGATTACTGAACAACTCTGATTGATGCAATCTTAAAATTTAAAGCTACTCAGAGGATGGGAAGCTCAAACATTTTAAAGCAATTTTTTAGGACTGAAATATCAAACTTTTGAACAACTTTGAGGATTAGAATCTCTAATATTTTCACCCAGGGGGTAGTGACCACGTGTGGGTATATGGAGGGTCAATTCTACCCCCATAGAAATGAACCCGTCATGCTGATCTCCAACCCAAAAATATTGGATCGCAATTTTTATGGAAAGGTGGGTAAGCATCAGCAAGTTCCAGTTATTATTAATGGTTACAGATGATATCGAATTAATTAAGAGCTTGCATAAACAAGCTATATGTAAGATTTGATAAAAGGTTTGAAACACGATATGTTTAATTTCTAATTTTTTAGAGAACAATGTTTTTTGCCGTTGTTGCCCTATATGTTTAACAAAGTAGATAAACCTTGATTTATCCTTAGAATCAAATTAAAATAATTGGCAGGTCTGAGAATTTCTTAGCCAAAAAAATGGGAAGCTCTAGCTGAAAATTTAAGAACCAAAAATAGCTATCAGGTAAAAATTCAGACCCAAAAATGGCGTGTACACCATCGTGTGAGGATGTTGTCACTACCTCCTGGGTATTTTAAAGCAACCTTTAGGACTGGAAGCTACAATACTCTAGAATTCTTTTGAGCAATATTGGGGCTGAAAAATCGTTACTCTTCAGCAAAGTTGAGGACTGAAAACTCAAAATTTGATGCAGTCCAATGTATTTTGAGCAAAATTTATAAATAAAAGAGAGAAGCTGTAAACAATGCAGCCGATAATTCCTCCCACATGGAAAATACAACTCAAAATTGATGAAACATTTCTTTGGTCTGAGAAAAAAAGAAGGAACTGGCGAAAAACCACGAAATTTTATTGCCTGTTTTTAATTACAGGCACGAAGGAAAGATTTAACAATGGAAACGAAGAAAGAGCGAACGCAGATAACACGCGAGAAGTTTGGTGGCAAAGATATCATCTGGTACATGGGTCTGCATTCGATTGATGAAATTATAACAGAGTTTAAGTTGCCTGTTTTGGTAAAAGTTGTCGACGGGTACATGATAAACGATATCGAATGTCTTGAGACCGATACGATTTTAAGCATTCATGGTTATCGGCGGATGGAGAAATTTTCAGCCTTTGACCCAAGAGACAGGGCTCTGAATATCCCGAGCACATGTAAATACGAGGTGATAATTAGGCCTAACTCCTCAATTCCACTTTGCCAGACAGTTGGTGATATTTGCAAGCAGGAAAAAATTCCTCAGTTTATCATGAATGAAGTCGAGTTTCAGAGAGGCAGAAGAATCTTCCCAGCTCACTCCATCTTTTCAGTTAAGGCAATTTCAATGGAGAAGAACGAAGCTAAAGGTTTGGAAGTTAGTTGCCTTACAGGGAAAGTAGGCCCGGTCACATTACCAGTATCAGCTGTTGGGAATTTTCGCCAAAGCGTCCATCCTGAAGACATGAACAAAAGGTATAAAATGATAGACTTGATAGAGCGAAATTTGCCGCTTGCTGTTGAATTTCAACCGTGCGGTGATGAATCCGTGACTTACAGTCCGCGAATGGGTACGGTTCGCTTAAAGAAATTGGTTGTATGCGACGTTGTTTACGCGACTAACTATGAAAACGGGAGGCGCTTGTTGATAACTTTCTCTCGCGGATTGAACATTAAACTGCAGCTCGGTCGTGTTATGGTCGTAGAAGACAATCTTGAGTATTCAACGATTGCAGAACCAGTGGAAGAAGAAATCGATGACGAAGTACTACAACACACCCTTCACCACGACCCGTATGCTGGTGACTACACAAATGTTGATTACGAGGTTGTCAGGGAACAACTCGGGCTAACCACTCCTAAAAAAGATACTGGAGGGCAACCGGAGAGGGCAACTGGTAGCGAGACTTGGGAAGAAAAAGAACAGCTAGGAACGAATATACCCCCAAAAGTACCTAACCGCCTTCCACCAGTGCCCTCAAAGCCCTCAAAGCCCCCTAGAATTCCCCCTCGATCAAGCATAAAGAAAAAGGAGGCAATTAGTGTGCCAAGTCCCATAAATGCAAACGAGGCTGATGAATACGAGGCCATTTCTACTTCGAACATTGCTGTAAAAAATAAATATGTGCCAGCGCCTACAGTGCCTCCACCGCTACCACCACGTTCTAATCAATCACCCAAACCATCTCCGAAACCAAAGCAAAAAGCACCGCATGAAGATGCAATGGTAATTGCTTGGACCTTACCTCTGAACGAGGCAGCCTCGTTTAGCTTTCCTGAATCTTCCGAAAGGAGCCCAAAGAGCCCTAGGCCACCAATGCCGATCCCAACGGGCAAGCCCCCATCACCGTTGAAACTATGCGAAAATAGCGGTCCCGATGAAGATTACGAAGAGGTGAAATTTGAAAGAGCACCACTTCCTTTGGACAAGAGCTTAACGGAGCAGAAATCACAAGTTAGGCCGCCAACTCAAGCATACGAAGAAATCAGCATTCACAGAGAAACGGTGCCAACCAGCCCATTGCATGGAAAAACTGCCACGCAAAGAAAAAAGTCGATGCAGATAGATACCAGCTTAACTGCGCAAAGGCCAATGAGTATGGTGACTTGTCAAGATTACGAAGTTGTTACACCAGGAGAAATTTCATCGCCCATTGATACCACCTTAACTGCACAGTGCTCGGGGGGTAGGGCACCTAGCCAATCATACGAAGAAGTTTTGATGCCTGGAGAAATGTCGCTGCCGAATGAAAAGCCCTTATTGCCTCAGGTATCAGAAGAAGTAAAGTTGCAACAAAGGGCTTCTGTTAAACCTTATGAGTTTACAGCATTAAAGACAAAGAAAGGCCAACAGACAGAAACTAATATTCATAATAGCAGTGAAAAAACAATCGTTGAAGACGACCAAGATAATACCAACGAAATATCAAAAGAGTTGTTTGCAAAAGATGTGGCTGGTATATGTGATGTTTTGGAGAAGTTGCAGCTGGGCGAATTCAAGGATGCTTTTATCGACATGCAGATTGACGGAGAACTGCTCGGTGATATCACAGAACAAGATTTGGTCTCGGATTTCAGCATGACAATGTTCCAAGCGAAGAAGCTGTGTGTGTATATGGAAGGGTGGAGACCTGACGAGGAATGCGAACCTCTTAATGAATACATTGAAAGCGAGGCAGCACGGGGGTCAGATGCTGCAAAGTGGCGAGTATCTGATGTCTGCGAGAGGATGAAAGAGATCAGGTTGCCTGGATTCGCCGATTTCTGCAGCGAAAATCAAGTAAACGGTTCTTTGCTTAAGTTAATATTGGGCAAGGATGTTCTAGACAGTGTAAGAAACGACCACCATGTCTCATTGTCAAACATCGAAGTAAAAAAACTTATTAAATGTGTTACAGCACGGTGGCGTCCAAATTCAGTTAGCTAAACCGGACAAAACATAACATGATACGTATGCATTAAATGATAGACTAAGCACAGTGTCCGGATTCAAGTGCCTAATCGGACAGTGTATATTATAATACTTAATGGTTGAGCTATGCTACAAGAGGATGGCCGCTGAAATCTATATACGGACAGCGTACACCTCTTGTTCATGAATTTTGTTCATTTTGGACACGGGACATATAGAGTACTATGATGTGTTTTATTCTCGATTTTCATATATTTACGTTGTGCATAAATGAACATCTGAAAATAAGAAATGAATCTATAATTGTACCAGGGGGTCACAGAGTTCCCCTGAATTCAAACTATTACAACCCCCCTCTATTTCCAATTTCCGATCATCTAGTTTTCCAGTTAATTAACCACCCCCTCGCCCCACTACAAATAACCAGCAAATTGATGAAGAATTTTGAAAGAAATATTCACAATATTTATATGACATTGAAACCATTCTTCTCCAAGAGACGTGATTATTTAACAGCCCTCATTTCGATTTTTTCATCTTATTAAAATCCCATCAAATTAGGACGATTTATTGAAAAACTGAGATTCCTTGCAGATTCTATTATTCATAATTTTATATAATTTTCTATATTTTAATGTCATTTTTTATTTTTCTCAATGATTTTTTATGTAAACATCAACTGCTTGTGATATACGATATCAATATACTATGTGTCTTTAACAAAGCATGTTTCTTATAGAAATGAATTCTTATAGAAATGAATATATTTTGCAACTTCCCTGATAAACCCTCTCGAATATGGTGCCCTGTGAAATGGGACCATTCCTCAGGGGTTACCCCGCTGATATTTATTCGCAAATTAGTAAATGAAAGGGAATTTGAGCAGCATTTAAAACAGGGATCTAGTAGTGGGGGGTCCTTGGAGCAACAGTGGAGGTGGTGGGGTGACAGAAATGAGATGTTTTGAAAACCGGGCTTAGGCCATGCTGGGATATTTTGTCAGCAAATTTGTCTTGGCTGCCTCTCTTGAGCACAACACGATAACGAGGTTTTAAACAAGTGATGTTTAAAGGTGTCCAGTTTCGAAGACAATATTTGACATGCCAATAACTTCTTGACTAAAAACACAACGAACACGGATTATATGAATGGACGCCTTGTGCATGTAAAAGCCTTGTGCATGTAAAAGCTCAAAATCGCTAAAGAAATTAAAGTATAATTTAAAACTAATGGAAGGCCTAAGCTTCAAACAGAATTCAAAAGTTTGCTTTTTTGATTATGTTTGGAAAACAAAGCAAATACGAATATAATGTTTGAAATAAACGTTTTTTCTGCTCTTTCTTTTTTCTTTCTGTTTTATGCCAACGTGATACTTAAAACTCGAAGGACCTTCAGGTGAATGCATTTGTCTACAAATAGTTTATGTCCAGACTAGAGCTCAAAATAGAAAAATAGGATCGTTGTATCCAGCGTATAAAGTTATCATATTCTAGTATTTTAAGAAAGATTGAAGAAAAGGACAGGAAAGATTGAATAATTGATAGGTATAGCGAAAATATAAAACAGGGTGTAATATTTTTAGAATTTTGCAATTAAACAGGTAGAAAGAAATTACTATATTTGGGTGGTATCCATTTGTTTGTTCCTAATGTGAGGAACCTTAGGGCAGAACCATTTTTGGGGTGAAGAGTTGTGTGGGTGAATTGGCTATTCTTGTTCCAAACCTTATAGAAGTGCTTTCTATTAACACCGGTAATTCCCCAAAATGTGAAACACGATACGAGGAAGAAAGTTGGCACAAGATACAACTAGGATTGTTTTCACCAAAGTGAAAGAGAGTTTACGGCTTGACAAATCCTCTAATAAAAGCCACAACGGGTCAACTTTCAACAAGATGAAAAGTCTGCATTTCCTGTTCAGTTGACAGAATCACTCGCAAGTCAAAGAGAGACAACGTCCACCCTATGAAGTCGTAGTGATTATAAAAGTTGGATGTTGTGGTTTGACTGTATTTCATATCAGACCTTTAAGCAGCTGACATTGTGCACTCGATGAGGACTTCCAAACCATGAAGATCGGGAAAAATTGCGAACAATAGTCGACGGAGAAGAATCGTGTGTTAAACTGTCCGTTGCTTCCAGAAAAGACAGTGTTTGGGCTGGTTGGAGAAGGTGCATTCTTGACTGGATCCTACTGAATCCATATCAAATTTTGGAACGATTTACTACCCTTTTCAATCACAAACTACAAAAATTCGTTATATCATTGCCTGACGATATTACATTCATCTCGAAGTTTAATCAGATGCCGATGGTTGTCGATAAACCCGAAACAATTACGTGAAATCTGTACTACGAGCCCTAAATGAACTATTGCGATTTATTTACGACGGAATTACGTTCGACGGATGACAATTTCAAGGCTTAAGGTTTATACGGAGAGTTAAAGGTTTGCGATAATTAGTCTTTTAGATTCTTAAAGTAAAGGAATTATCATTGCTAGAGGGTTTGAGATCGAAACGAAACACTTCGAGTTGACTTCGCGTGTTAAAAGTTTGATTGCAGTTTCATTTTCAGCTTTCCAGTTCATGTAAAATCACAAAACTCTGCTAAAACAAAAGTGAAATGGCGACAGAAAACGAAAAACGATATGAAACCGAGGGAATAGATGGTAAAGATGTCCTATGGTATCCAGAAATCCACACCCTAGATGACGTAATGGAGAACTTAGGGAGCTGGGATATCGTGAGAGTCGTCGAAGGGTACATGGTTGACGAGAATGAAGCTTTAGAAAATGGTGAAATACTAAAAATTCACGGGGAACGGAAAATGAAAAACATCCTAGCTTCTGACCAATTTGACAGAGAATACAAAATACCGATCGAATGTGTCCAAAAGATGGTTATTCGGACGTTTTCGGATGGCATATATAACACAGTGCGAGATATCTCTAACGCAACTAATTTGCCACGAATGGTAGAAAATACAAAGCTATTCAAATTCTACGGGGAAGACTATGACATTGGCACCCAATTCGAAATAAAATCGATTTTCAGGGAACTTGAAAAGCCAAAAGGTTTGTCTGTTATATCGATATTCCCAAGAAGTAGGCGATTGACACTACCTTTATCGGTGCGTGGGGACTTTAGAGAAGTAGTAATGCCGCAAGATCGGAATAAGGAGTACCTAATCAAAGACCTCGAGCATCGACAATTCCCGATATGTGTTGGGTTTCTACCGACGAGAGAAAAGGTTTCGCTGTACGGACCTCATCTTGGTAGGGTCTGGTTGAAGGATATTTTGGAAGAAGATAGAATTTATGCAACGGTTTATTATCAAGGTGGCAGTTTTTACAAAACATTTTTGCGAAATCTTGATATTGCGTTGAACACCGGAAAATTCGTTAAAAGATCAATTTACAATGATATTGATGGGCCAGGGTATGAAGTGCCCCCAGTTATCCGAGACCTTCCCGAAAATGGCATATACGTTCCAATGACATCCAAAACCCTGCCTCGAGACAAGTCAGTTCATGCTGGAATCGAGGCTGCAAACGCTGCCACTTTGCAGCGTAAAAAGGTGTCAAACAATCGCCCGCAGCCGGAAAAAGCGACGGGGTGGAGATATCAAATTAGAAACGAGAAAAACAATAACGATGATAATGTTAAGGAAGGGGGCTTGCACTCAAGTCTTTGGCTTGACAACCAGAATGAGAAGAGTATCATAAAGACTGGAAGAACGGAAAATGAATACAAAAAAGATTTTACCCTTCCAACAAATGCTGTGGTTTCACCTACCATTGAAAATGCGACCAATGCCGAAGACATCAGTGACATCCTCAATGGCTTGCAACTTGACAAATATGTCAACGCTTTCAAGGAGCAGCAAATCGATGCTGAATTGATAAAGACATTCGGAGAAGAACATTTTACCGCCGCCGAGCTAAATATGACACCTTTTGAAGCAACAAAACTGTCCATGTACACAAAAGGTTGGAGGCCAATATCCATGATGTTATGTGAAAGATCCTGCAAGGTGGCGAAAGACGCTGAGGAGCCAGAATTCTGGACGGTCGAAGAGGTTGGTAGAAGAATGATGTCCATAAGATTGAATTCATTCGCTGAGTTCTGCATGAAAAACCAAGTTGATGGAAAGTTACTTAAGAACATTTCCAATGTGCATATCTTAGAAAGTCTTGAAGCAACTCATGAGGTGGTCCTATCTCCGATCGAAGAAAGAAAACTGCAATCTTATGTTATCGATGGATGGCGTCCTCAAAATTAATTACTAAAAGTATGTTAAAAGATTGATATTCAGAGTATAACTTGATAAGTGCACTGAGAGGGGATGGTTCCATGAAAACTATAAAAAAATCGGAAAGGTTCTCGGCTTTACCAAACTTTATCAGGTTTCTTTGCAGACCAATCAAACAGTGATTTTTGCAGGATGGAAATTCTATCACCCTCCCCCCCTGAAAAAGCCCATGAAGTGACCCCCTGGCTTAAATCAGTAGTGCAAATAATAAATAGATTTGCTGAGGAATGAGTTAATTGATTGATTCGCTTGAGTGATCAATTGATTCAATGATTTGATTACAGATTTAATTTGATTAAAATATTGATTGATTGATTGATTTATTGATTGATTGATTGATTTATTCATTTATTGATTTATTGCTTGATTGATTGATAGTTGCCCGGAAACGTCCGGCTAGAAATGTCCACCTGGACATGTCCGATAGGAAATTCGCGTCATTGCTTCGACTAACCACCGTAGAGAATGAATTACCCAATCTAATTTCAAAATAGATATGAATCAAGCCAAAGCCTCTGGACAAATTAATCTCGGATTGGACAGGCAATAAGATATGAGTATAAAAGCATCGGACAGTGTCCGAAATGAAAGAAATTATCGGTGCATGTCCGTAAAGTAGGCCGGTACACAATGAAATACATTACATACAATTCGAGTAAGACTTTTTGAATTCAAGACCGCCTAAAACATCAACTTAAAAATCATACGATAAAAGGTTTTCTGCAGACCGGCCACACTTTGAGATGTAATGAAAATTGTTACGTTAGACTAAAATGTTCGCTAGAGGTGTGGTTGCACAGCATCAGTGACGTCACCAACAACAGCTATAGCCTCGATCTCAACTCTTGCTAACTACAAACAAAAAGAGCACTTGCTTAGTCTCTATTTGAGACTGCTGTCTTGAAGATGTTCTATAAGAAATGTTCGATTAGCTTACATGAATAAGCGATGACAGAGAATTGGATACACTTGAGGAAATTATTGAGCTTTATAGATGCCCAGAAGTCTTTATGTCTCAAGAAATCCTTAGAAAGCAAAATAATATGATCCTTGTTCTTAAAGACACTGATTCCCTTTGGACTGTGTAGCACTATGTTAAAGATGTTTCAGTTTAAAGAGGATTGTTAAGACTGATTATTATATGATCATAAGTTCGATACCACCACTTCTCTTATTTAAGGGCAACATCAAATGTGCCTTTCTAAACCAAGTTAAAATAAGAGAAGGATAAAACAGATAAACAGTAGAATAGCTATCTTTTTTAGTGGATAGAAATTTCACTTAAATAGAGGATTGCAATAGTTAAATTAAATACTTATTCCTTTTTTATTTAATTAAATTCAATTTTCTAATCCCTATAACTGTTTTAATTGTTAATTTCAATTGATCTATTCGAGTTTTGATCAATCTGTTGTCTTCTTTGTTGCCCAATATATGCCTGAGGCTATAACTAGGTATTTGACCAGTGCTCATCAGCCCAAACTGTCGGCACACACTGTTATTTATTACACAGCAAAGTGACAAGGGGCCTATGCATTTAACGTCGTTTTTACCTCTCATAGGATATGAGAAACTGGTCCAATTTGTCCTAAAAATCGTGAAAGCACCCAGAATTACTAAGGTTTAGCATCACTGCATTGATAATAAGATAAACAACAATAATGTAAAAAACCAAACTAGAATAGTGACTTACTTTTGGGAGATTGGCACATTGATAGGCAGCTCTTGCAGGGAAGGGTTCTTTAAAGACTAAAAAAAAATAAAAAAAAAATCATTATGAAGTTGCCTGTTGATATAAATGGGTCATTACAAAAAGTCCATTTCATTTAAGGAATATAAAAAGTGCCAATAGAGATTTCAAAGACCCCTTGCAATCTTGGGCCGATTGGGCCATTATAGATGTCATTGCCCTAAAGGCTGCTCTCATAATAAAATTTCAACTTTTTAGAGCTCAGGGCAAGCTTTCGTTAATATCTGCTGGTGTAACAGAATCAAGTCCAAAGTACGGTGGGATAAAGTTAAGCCAACAGGTTTCTATCATGTCTCGCGTTGTAATCGCCATTGACTAAAAAAAAAACACACAAATTCCCCCTTTGTTTTGTGTTGTTTACGTAAAGGCCGGACAGGTTCTTATCGAGATTTTATCTTGGGTTAAGATGCCCTGGTAAGAACGGCCAGGGTTGCGCTTTCACTTTGTAAGCACAATCAGAACATCAACTGTGCTGACCTCGAGACGGGTCGAATTTCAAGAATAAACGGCCTGGCCATTGTTTAATGATGAATAACATAAAGTACATTCCAGAAATCGAAGGCTTAGAAACTTGAAACTTTCAAACCAATTATTGACACTCGTCTTAATGAGATTGAATGTTTCCTCATTTAGAGAAGCTTCTTTTTGTTGAAAGGAAAGTGCAAATTGAACCCCGGATCAGGAAGGACATTTTGCTTGCACGAATACTTCCTAGTGAACACTTTCTATTAAAAATGCGTCAAAAAGAAAGTGGTACTCGAATCATTATGCGACCAAAGAAGTTCAGTTTTTGTTTTCGAAAATTAATTTCATCAGGAAGAAAATCAGGTGCATAGAGATAACTCATTGCAGAACTGATGAGCTTAAAATGCTAAAGGTAGCATAAGAAAAATAGTTTATTATCTTGAAAAGAAAGTTTTGAGAAAGGTTAGGTATTACTAACCAAGGATTGCAAGGGACGTTTAAATACTGGGTCATCCCGTTGGAAAGATCGAAAGGGGTATCATTTGGCAGGCAACAGTTTCCTCTTTGGTTTCATTCCTTGCTTCCTAATTCGCTTAATTGCGTGTTTGCCTGTTTGCTTGATTTCTTTCTTTTTAAATTGCTTCTTTGCTTAATTGCTCTATTGTTTGCTTACTTTTTCACTTTATTTCCTGCTTGCATGGTTGCTCAATTACTAGCCTGTTTGTTTCCTTCCTTGCTGATTTCTTAATTGCTTGATTGTTTGCCAGTCTGTTTGCATTATCGCTTTCTTCTTTGTTTAATCGCTTATTTGTTTGCCTGTTTGCTTACTTATATGCTTAATTGCATGCCTTATTGCACGTAAATCGAGACTTCAGTGTCCAAATCACAAAAAATGCATGCCATAAATCTCAATAATCTGAACCGCTTTCAGCTTTTGCATTGATCTCGCTTCAGAGCCTTCAGTTAGAGCTCCATTCATAGAATGCGTGTCCATCGGCTCGGGAAGGATGGGGCGAATCTTACACTGGGAATGGAAAGGGGGGTTACGGAGTGTCGTATTACCTTGTAGCTGATTTGAAGAGACTTGCCTACCAAGCAGTTTAATAAGGATTATCTAAGGATTACTCAGGGCAGCCAGCCACCGGATCCAAGGAATTAAATTGCTTTTGGTGTTAACCAATTGATTAATGTAATCATAATCATCATAATCACGCTTGGTTTTTCCAGTTAACGATAAGTAATATTAAGTAATATACAACATACAATGTACAATATAACAGAGTGTGCTAATCTACAATCAAGTACAAATGTAACACGTAGGATTATTGCCATTTCTATCTCAAAAATTCATTGGAGAAATTGAAACTTTATTGCAGAGGGTTTTCCCCATCAGACTACACTAAAGAATGCGGATCTTACTCAAGAGCCCTATGAAGGTACTTGATTCAAATGCAAAGATTCTATCAGCAACGCTCAAATAAATCATGGCCTCCAAGCGATTTGAATAAGTCTGAAATGAAAACTTGTAGACCTGTAGACGTAGATTTTCAATCTTGTTCTTGTAGTTAATTCAGTAGCTTTCTATTGTGTTTATAATTAGTTGTCTTTAGGTTAATGTTAAATGCCAGGCGGTAGTCATGATATTTTACTTCCCCTGGTATCGCCCTTGCAAGTATGGTATAGAAGTTCGTAGTACTGTATTGAGTAATTCATTTTGTAAGCTTTTATATTGAATAGAAAAAAGGTATTTGAGGGGCTTTGCAGATTGCAGATCTGTACGGTATGTATGAGCTGATTGAGATCTCACGTGCGGAAGCGTGCAACCAGACACAGCGCCCTGCTCATAAGTGCGTTTTGGTTTCATTACAAACCCCTTGATCGACTTGAGGTGGTTTGCATTAATACGGCCATGCCTGGAGCAAATGTCTGACATTGCGTGCCACAATTCTCAATGCGTGTCCATCGAATCGGGAGGGATCAAACCAGTTAAAGACTCTTTTATAATACTCGCCTTGTATCGTCCCCCAAGATGAAAGTTCTGGTATCATCACCACAACAATTGAAAAATAGCCAACGCGTTTACATTTCTGGCAAAGTGTTTAGTAGATGTGGACGAAATCATTGGGTAATAGGTTTTGCACCCGACCTGGAAAGGTTGCCCCTCCTACCATCATATATTAAGCCTTAAATTTACTCATTTTTAGTCTAAATTTTTCGCTGCCTTGCCCTCCTTTGCTCTGTAGGGCAGCAGTAGTCCCCTTGAATTAATGGGCAAATAAAAAGACAACCAGAAACTACCCATACAACGACTTACATGTTCCGTAAACTTCATTTACTTTCGCAAAGTCATTTATGTCAGCAAGCAAGACAGTTGTTTTGACAACTAAGAATCAAAATAAATCTAAATTAGTTACAATCATAATCTCTTTTATTTAACAAAAACCAAATAATCTTGTCAAGTTTTAGTAGAATTTTTTCAAAAACTGTTATTTGTTCTTCCCACATAAACGACTCGATTTTTCACTTAATTTTTACTTAACAAAAGTCGACTTAAAAAGCGACTCGTTTGGCCACTTTTTCGAGAGAAATCGAGAGCAGTCGAAAGAAGTTTGATCATGATAAAAAAAGTCGAGAAGTGGGGATTCAATTTCTATTGTTAAAAAATGCTTTCTGAACAAAATGTAGATTTGCGCACGCGCATTAACAAGCATTTTAAACACCAAAAACCGACAAGAGCGGGCAAGTTTTGTTTTATTTACGTACTAGCTACTGACACTGAAAATTGAGAAAATGTTAAAGCGTTTTACGAATGTAAAGAATGAGCAACGGGTATTTCTAGCCTTCGTTTCATTTCAAAAGCCTTTCTACCAAATCGAGGCAGTTGCTTTTTGAAAATTGAGATAAAAGTCGCGTGAAAAATCAATGGAAAAATCCTGAAAAATCGAGGCTGTATAGTATTTTGGCAGGGAATATTGGATTTAGATATACCTTTATCAAAACTTGTTCCTGCAGCATCTAAGATATGACCCATGTTTTCTAATGCCTGAAATATAAAGTCATTTAAATTTTGACAAAATGATCTCAAATGAGATTATTAAATATCAGATGGACTGAGAAATTTCTAACGGAAGAACTTCATTATCTTTAAAGGTTTTTCAAAATACATGAAATTGATTGAGAGGGAGGTGGAAGATATAGAAGTGGGAAGGAGCCTGCTGAGGAAAAATGGTCCGAAAAAAAATAAATCAAAAATTTAAATATTTCAACACATTTGAATTTCATATGAAATTGATAAATAATGAGGTACATACTTTTTTTGCTTGAGCTTGCACATCATCAGACACAAATTGCATGGTCTATAATGGGAAGAAAAGGATTTAGAACAGTGCTGAATGTTTAAGGGGGATGCAAAAGGGGAAGGGGTGGGGGAGGGCTTTATGTAGATCATGTGGAATTATCTCCTAATTTTTAGCCTAAATAGCATCCTAAAATTTCAATCAAACTTCAATTGAATTTAAATGGACATAAATGTGTATTTATTACCATCATTACTACCACAAAGGAATTGATGTCCCCTTGTGGAACCAACCAATCAGCATTTTATTATTGAAGACTTTCTCAAGAAGTGGTGCAAAATAAGGTTGTGGGTGTCTATTTCTGTAGTAAATAGCAACTTCAGCACCAACACCCCTCCCTGATAGAAAAACTGCCATTGATGTAGCAAGAATACCTTAATCAGGAAGGGAAAAAGACAAACATGGAGACCTATCCAACATCCAAACAACCCCGTCAAGAAGCATTTCTCAGATTCACTATCTTAATATTAGATGAGGATGGTTAAGAGCTTGAAGGTAAATCCATTAATACAAAATGAAATAACTGCTTGATGGATTGAGTTGACACACTATCAAATTGTTTAAAAGATTTGCTTACCTCTGTGACCAACCCAAGCTGACCAGAAACATACAATGTGCTATTGACAAGGACAGCTTGACTGTAATAAAATAATAAAAATATTGATATCAAATTCTTGGCCATTTGAAACATTTTAGAGTTCAAGTCATGACAATATGCAGCTTTCCATGGGGTATCAAGAGCCAATGATTTAAGTTTTTCTTATCATAAACTGCAAAGAAACAGTAGCATAGCTGGTGGGGGGAGGTTATACCCCCAAAAAAATAAATAAGGTATGATGCCTATGCTTAGAACAAATCTGTGAGGTCATAAAAATGCGCGCGCCCAACTTTTGGGGTGCACCTCGATCTGCTGCAAATTGTCTTGTGCGTGTGCAGTTGCCACGCTCTGAGACTGGCCAAATGGTAACCCACACAGGACCCTTTCCATCGCTTGCTTCTCAAGGGAATGACCCTGGGGGAGGAAAAAGTTTACTGCCTTCCCAACATTTAGTTCTATGGCATCAAAGAATAAAACGACTAAAATGGCTAGCATAAAAACGACATTACGTTGCACAGGCCAGTAGGCCTAAGTTTTTCCCACCGAAACATTGCCAATGATTTGAAAAAAATATATTTGCTGCAATTGAACTGTGAATAAGCAGCTTCAATTCACACCTATAATTAGATTTGTTTAATGCTTTGCAACAAGGGTCAAATAATTTATAATTACCTATAAGGCCCAATGGCAGCTGGAGCTTTAGCTGTGTTGATTACTCGCCTGACTATTGCAGCCATCTTGGATCTTTACAGGTGTACACTGTTGTGTGTAATATGCAAACGAGGCTTAAACATGCCGGATTTTAAATAAAGTACCATGTCGGTCACCAAATACATTAATTTTGAGGTCAAAAATTTAGGTCAGACAAATTTATATGGGTCATGATGGCTTCTTATCTAATAAAACTGTTTCGGTTTTGAATGTTACGATAAGTTAACATAGATGAGGTTTGAGATTTTGAGGCTTAAAGCTCTCAATGCATGCTTTAGATGCATAATGTATCAAATATGGTATCAACATTTCTGGTGGTCTGAGAAAATGATCAGTTTCGTCATAAAAGCCAATCAGATTACGAAGAGTAGGGCCTCACCAGAATTGATACCGCAGAAATAATAAAAAATAGGCCTTTCATTAAATCAACTACCATATCAACAAAACTTTCAAAAGCCTTCATTGTAATACAGTGCATAAAATACTAGCATGTTACAAGACTTTATTACAAGAAAAATCTAAAATATTGGATTTTTTTTAATCGCAAGTAGCTCTATAGAAAGGTTTATAGCGTCAACAAAGACTGTCTTTCCCTCTCGGGTGTCCAGGTTGAAAGACCTGATATTTCCCGAGGAGTTCTTGAGTGTGCAGTCAGATACAATGCTCAACTCATACGTGCAAGAGACAAAATAAGAATTTTAAAAGAATGGTACAATAGAGAATTAAACTATCAACCTTAAATTAAGTAATAATTATCAATGAAATTTGATTTGGCTACTCAATGTTTCACGAGAAAGTGCAGTTCTTGGACCTTACGATGATGAGAATTCAGCTGGCCTCATTAATGTGCATCGTGAATCATAATGGTTCACTTTACATAGAAGCGAGGAGAATCAACGAAAAGACCAACACAACCGAAAATCAAAACGAGAAAAAACACAATCGTTGATACTCTGTCGATCACTTGAACTGCTCGCCTCCACTCGGCTTTCGCATCGTCTTCCTTTTGATTCTTGTTTATAACAGACACGATCTTTCTCATGCCGGTGGCGATTTCTTCCTCGGCGCTGTTCGGAACAGGCGGTACAGTCGCCTTCTCGTCGTTATCTTCATCTTGCATCTTGCGATTTTTCTGAAGAGCAATCTCGTCCTTTGCATTTCCGTTCATTGTCGGATTTTCAACTCCACTTTCTGGTCTTTGGAGATCAATCGCATTTCGTTTCCAGCAAAAACCGTCGATGCAAACAACCTTTGCCAGAAAATCGTTGATAAAGTAACGAACGATTCTCGGAACTTCGCTCGCCTCGGAGCTGCTCTGATGCAAAAATTTGATAACAATGCAGCTTTCGATGAGTGCCAGGGCTGAGAGAACCAAAACGACACTGAAGAAGTTACTTGCAAGCGGAACTGCGTCACTCGTTGGCGGGATGCTTTCGGAGATAAGAAGAAGAAACACCATCATAGCTAGTAGGTTTGTTATGCCTAGGCCAATTCGCTCTCCACTTTCAGGTGGCAAAAGGAAGGTTATAGCAGCTAGAACAGCGATCAAAATACCAGGCCAGATTAGATTCAAAATATAGAAACTTGTTCTCCTTACAATTATAACTTCGTAATCTATAACTGGATATGGTTCGCCAGGACAGCAAGAATAGAAGAACTCCTTACGATACCCA
This sequence comes from Catostylus mosaicus, assembly GCA_964019065.1. Lineage (NCBI taxonomy): Eukaryota > Metazoa > Cnidaria > Scyphozoa > Rhizostomeae > Catostylidae > Catostylus > Catostylus mosaicus. Next base: position 4,417,425 of record OZ025203.1, read on the forward strand.
GGCATGGCTTCGAGGTTCCATTCACCGCTAGGCACTAAATTAGCCGTATCAGCCTTGTCTCGTATTATTGAGAAGTTTACCTTAAGTCCATTGTAAGTCCAGAGACCAAATCGCATCGGGCAAACTTGTCGGTCGAAAGGAAAGTATTTGATATCGACGTTGCACTCAGTTTCTAGAATCAACGGACAGAACCAGCGGGAGGATCCATCAGATGACACGACAACGTTGGTCTGCATGGAAGTGTCCAATATACCACGCCCCTCGTTATCAGCACTGCAAATCAGAAAAAAAATCATTAATAAATAAGTCAATCAATCAATCAATTACTCAATCAATCATTCAATCAATCAATCAATCAATCAATCAATCAATCAATCAATCATTCAATCAAATTAAAATCAAGCGCTCAATCAGCAAGCTTAAAGGTAGTCAATCATAGATAATAATCTACGTTATAATTAGTTGTAGTTAACTTAACATTATTATCATAGCATAACAAGCATTGAAGAACCATGTTTGCGACAAAATTGGCAACTACCTGTTATAAAGAACAATATCCGGTGTCCAGATCTCGCTAGGCAAGAAATTGGCTGACTCGATATTACTATAATTTTTTGGATCCCAAACGAGGCTCTCATCTGTCCAATGCTGAAGAGGGATGAACAAGGCCATTAGTTTTTATAGTAAAGAGAGGGAAAAATAGTAAAGGAAAAAGGAAGGAAGAAGGAAAATTGTGAATGGCAGAAGAGACAGTAGTGGCCCAGGAAGAAGGGAAATAAGGAGGAAAAACAAGGGAAGTAACATGAGAAAATAAAGAAAAAGAAGAAGAAGAAGCGAAAATAAGAGGAGTAAAATGAAGAAAAAAAAAGGAGAAAATTAGAAGTAGAAAAAAGGGAAGGGAAAAAGAAAAGAAAAGGATAATGAGGAGATTTGATAAAGAAATTAGAATAAGAAGAGAAAGGAGACAAGTAGAGAGAAGAAGAATCAGGAGAAAAATGGGAAGAAGAAGACGCTTATGAAGATGATCATATAAAAGATGATGAACAAGTAAACTATGAACAGGAAGATGATGAGAAAGATACTGATGAAGAAAAGATTCTAAAAACTCACAATTCTGATCCAAACACTGGTTGTAAGCACTTGGTTCTTTTCTTTCTAAAAACAAATGTGAAAATTGAACTTAGATGATTTATTTTTTCTGACGCTATCTAGGATCAAGGCGGTTAGATTGAAATTTAAAGGGAAGAAGGGCCATAAAAAACTGTGGCAATGTGACAAACTATAGCAGAGAACATAGTATCTGAAGAAAATTTAAAAAAAGCTGGGATCAATGACAAGTATACTTACTAGGTCAACGACAGCTCGCAAAGCAATATCGAATTTAACCTGTACCGGATGCGAAAAATTCTTCACGGGTCGAACAGTTTTGATGTAGTCTTTCATCAGCTTCTTCTTCAGGGCCACCTCACTAGATGACGCTAGAAAATGAGACATCATTGAGTAAGTTTTGGTCTGAAATCCAAGGATTAAGCGATGGTTACATAATTTGTTGTAGTATAGGTATAGATAGCATTGAAAGAATATCGGTATTTTGCCTACACATTTAGCTACCTGGATGGATGAATATTGCCTACCGCGTTGAACACAGCATATAGGCACAGCTCTGATTAAAGGTGCGGCAAAGATGGCTGCTGAGTGTTACGTCAATGAATTTATCGGAATCTCAATTTTTCCTTTTTGCACCCAGTTAAAAAGTTATTGGCGTAAATCAGAACAAAGCTAAAATCTCTTGCAACTTTCTAGTAAACTTTTTGTTAGGCCTCTCCAGCTTTGACTTGTCAAAAGACCCATTATGAGTAATCTGCATTATCGTAATACGCAGCAAGGCTACCATTATGTCATTGCCTCCTGCTGATAACGAGGGAGCTTCTTAGAATTGTTGACGTGGTTGAGATAGGCATCCCAAACATTCTACCGCGTCTCTACGAAAGCATGCGATGAAAAGAAACAAAGTTTTAACCTGTTCATTTACTCGAATTTCAAATCAATGATTCTATGCTTTCTTTAATAAGTTGCGTTGCTTTTCAATGCCTTGTTATTTGTTAATTTTTATGCTAATTATTATATTCTTCTGCTGAATGCTTGCTTGCCACCCTATCTTGCCATGGCATCGAAGGAATAACAGGATTGGAAGCTTGCAAAGTGCCGATGCCTGCATAACTGCAGACGGCAAAACGCAAGATAACTTTCATGTATCTAGAGAACTCCTTGGATATTCCTTACGTTTTACTGTCTATAACGATAGCATATTTTATCCGCCTATAGAGATGATGTACAAGACTCATAAGTTAAAACTAGCTAGATATATAAAATATTATTCTACTAACAGAACTTAAGTATAATTCTAAGTTAAATTCTACACATTATTATCACAAAATAATGGAATAAGATAGTAAAATAGGCCATGAAATGAAATATCTGATTCAAAGCATTTAGGTATCTCCTGAGTGGCAGCGAAAAGCGTAGGTAGGCAAAACATTAAAGAATATAGATACATTCGCATAGATTTTTAAAAAAGACATGCATACAGTTGAAAGAGTATAGGAAATAGTAGATGATACATATAGCTGATAACAAAGGTATTCAAAAACATACATCTGTGTTCTTATACGTAAAATATGAATGCAGTGAGAAGAATTGATGTGGAATAAAGACTGATAGTAGTGGAAAATAGCGAGGAACAGAAGGTTATTTCCTGATAAATCTGCACCTGAACAGATCGTTGATAGCAAGCCCTTGAAATCTTCAAATTTGCCATAAATTAAGAGGCGAACAAATAAGTTAAGCATGAATTAAAACTAGAAATGAGACTCTTACCAATTACGCAAGTGAATACCGCAAACGCAACCGTAGACACAACCAATAACCAGAGTACACGAGCCATGCTTGCCTTCAGACTAACGGAGTGGATTGCTCTGAAGTTTGCCTATATCTGCTTTGTTGCGCTTCAAAAGACACATTAAATGTAGAAGCATCTGCAGGAGGTTTGTGTTTTGTAAAGAAACACGGCAAGAACGACTTAAATGCCTAGTTTGGATTACACGAAACACTACAGGCAGAGAAATGTTTGAATGTTGATAATTATTAGGGATTAATAAGTACAACATACACCAGAAACAATGAAACAGACAGACTTCTCAATATTCTTTTTTTTCGGCTCGAGTTTCTTTAAATTTGTTATTGAAACTCGCCTTTTTTTGCTTTCAAAAGATCAGTTGCATGCATGGACCCCCGTCAAAATTGAAGCCCGGGTTGATTCTTATGCTTAAAACACTTGCCGGAATTCTTGGGTCCATAGGAAAAAACTTAAGAGAGTTTCTTTAGCATGTACCCCCTTCCTTCGCGCCTTACAGGGTGGTAACGATGCAAATATTATAACTGACAGCAGAAGAAGCTTGATTTCTTAAGCTGCATGAAAATTGAATGGATACAAGTCAATATTGATAGATGGAAAGATCAACGAAAAGCGGTATCAACATAAGACAAACATGAGAAAACTATTAAGTATAAAGATTGTATAAAAACATATTCAATAACCTTCTCGTGTTTATCTTCTGTTTTATTTTGTTTTATGTTCCTGCCGCTTTGCCTTGTTCCTTATCCGTCATTTATACACAACGTCGCGATCCTTCAAACCAACGACTTTTTGCGGAATACTTCCAACCACTGATAGTGCAAATGGCCTAATTTTCATACTGATACAACCAACCATTAAAGGTAACTGAAGGGAGTAATGCTCGAAAAGTGATACTTCCAACCATTAATGACACTTCTAACCATCAATGATACTTTCGACCATGTTCATTCTTCAAGATTCCAATCGGCAGCCTTTTATTCTGTTCTCTGCTCAACTGGATACAAATCAATTCAGGACGATGCAGAGAAGACAAAACTTTAAATCGTTTGCCTTTCGTTGAAGCTTTCGCTTGTTCATCACGTTCCTTACATTGGTGATGTAACATTTTCATATTGCAAGCAAGGATATGTAGCTATACATGCAGGCGAACGAATCCACGTGTTGCAGCAGTATGATAACCCAAACGTGATAAAAATGACCTCTCTCTTTTCAATTAAATTTCATACAAATATAATTCCCATTAACATGCATACAGTGCCTAAAATACCAATGCGTTACAAGTATTGATCATGATTAAAAAAACCATTGAAATAATGAAATTTAAGGTTATGCGTAGACAGGGCCGTAGTTACAGTGGGGTAGGGGGTGTAACATTCCCAGGGAAAAATTGTCTTTTAAAAATAAGGCATGGTGGAGTATTTCGCCTTGGAAGAGTATTCCGCATTGGAGGAGTATTTCGTTTAAGTAACTTGTCGGCAAGTAAAGAATTGCCCACCCATTTTGTTGGCAAATCCACCGTAGACGGCCCTGTACGTAGAAGAATATATAGCATTGTAATAAGGAAGAATATATAGCACATAGCAGCAATAAGGATGTCACTAGCTACATTATATAAATATGTTTAATGTCTAATTGTTAACTTAGATACAAATATTTAACGCACTAAAAAGCTTTCGCGAACCAGAATATAGCATACATCAATTATAGGATCACTAGTCCTCAGAATATATAGATAATTTCCCTTTAAAAACTTAGCCCCATCATGTATCAGCCTCGTTCCAAAAAGCAATGGCCTCGTTGTTTTATACCGAAACTTAAATTGAAAATGGTCAGTCGTTAATGTTGAAAGATATTAAGCAACTTTACAAAAGATTATACAAAAAAGTAACTTAAGAAAATTTGTTGCTTATTTCTTGGAGCTGAGTTCAGCTTCCTTTGCCAGTTATCAAAATTCCCCGCGGTTTTCAAAGTAGCTTTTTCATGCGACAAAAAAGCGAGGCGACCTAACGAAAAGACCAACACAACCGAAAAGCAAAACGAGAAAAAACACAATCGTCGATACTCGGTCGATGACTTGAACTGCTCGCCTCCACTCGGCTTTCGCGTCGTCTTCCTTCTGATTCTTGTTTATAACAGACACGATCTTGTGCATTCCTTCGGCAATTTCTTCCTCGGCACTGTTCAGCAGCGGTCGTCCAATCGCCTTCACTTCGTTGTCTTCTTCGGGCGTTTTCCCGCGTCTCTGAAGGGATATTTCGTCTTTTGAATTCCCGTTCATTGTCGGGTTTTCAACTCCATTTTTCGGCTTTTGGAGATTAACTGAATTTCGCTTCGAGCAGAAACCGTCGATGCAAACTATTCTTGCCAGAAAATCGTTGATAAAGTAACGAACGATTCTCGGTACTTGGCTCACCTCGGAGCTGCTCTGATGCAAAAATTTGATAACAATGCAGCTTTCGATTAGTGCCAGGGCTGAGAGAACCAAAACGACACTGAAGAAGTTACTTGCAAGCGGAACTGCGTCACTCGTTGGCGGGATGCTTTCGGAGATAAGAAGAAGAAACACCATCATAGCTAGTAGGTTTGTTATGCCTAGGCCAATTCGCTCTCCACTTTCTGGTGGCAAAAGGAAGGTGACAGAAGCAAGAACGGCGATTAAAATACCAGGCCAGATTAAGTTTAGCAGATAAAAACTAGTTCTCCGCACAATGATCACGTCATAATCTATAACTGGATATGGTTCGCCGGGACAGCAAGCATAGAAAAATACCTTACGATATCCAGGCATAGATTCAAGGTTCCACTCGCCACTAGGCACAAGATTATCCGTATCGGCCTTGTCTCGTATAATCGAGAAGTTTACCTTATTTCCGCTGTATGTCCAGAGACCAAATCGCATCGGACAAACTTGTCGGTCGAAAGGAAAGTACGTTATGTCCACACTGCATTCAGTTTCTAGAATCAGAGGGCAGAACCACGAGCAAGCACCATTTGATGTTACTACGATATTGGTTTGCATAGAAGTGTCCAAAATGCCACGTCCCCTGTTATCAGCACTGCAAAGCAACGATGAAGTTGAAGTCAAATCAATCAATCATTGAATCACTCAAGGTATAGATCAACGAATCATTAAAACAAAAAATCGATCAATCAATCAATCAACCAATCAATCAATCAATCAATCAATCAACCGTTGAATCAATCAAGGTATAGATTAACGAATCATTACAGCAAACAATCAACCAATCAATCAATTAATCGATCAATCAATCAACCAATCAATCAACCAATCAAACAATCCATCAATCAATCAATCAATCAATTATTCAAGCAATCAATGCATCAGTCAATTAACCAATCAAATAATCAATGAATCAGTCAATTAACCAATCAAACAATCAATTAATCCATCCATCAATCAGCAAACTAAATCATCTATAAACAGCTCGATAACCAAAGCCAAGTTTCCTAACTGCATTTATATCTCTTACCTGTTATAAAGGACAATATCCGGTGTCCAGATTTCCCGAGGCAAGAAATTTGCTGACTTTATGTCACTATAATTTTTTGGATCCCAAACGAGGTTCTCATCTGTCCAATACTATAGCAGAAAGAAAATAGCATTAGTCTCTACACGGCAGGATTTGGGGAACCACCCAAGGCCCATATCAGTTGAATAGCAGCTTGAAACCAAAAGCCTTAGTTAACACGTAAATATGTATACTTGCTTGTCTACCATGTCTATTGGAAAATATTGTACCATGTAAAGAAGAGAATAAATAGAATAATAAAATATCCATTTAAAATCATTACGAATTATACATATCTAGGTATATGAATAGTTTATATGTTATAATAATAGTTAATGATAGTAATAATAATTTATAAAAATTGTTGGTCTGAAGAAATCGTAAACTACTCACAATTCTAATCCAGACACTTGTGGTAAGTACTTGATTTTTCTCTTCCTGTGAATGAAAGGAAAAAATGAATTCAGTTGATGCTTCAATACTATGTATGTATCAAAACATTTAATGCTTGATAACTTTTGATATTGGTCTGTTTTGTCCTATTCATAAGTCTGTTTAATTTTCTGTCTTGACCTGCTGCTCTCTGTCCTGTCTTGTCCTGTTCTGTACAGTTGTATCATATTGTGTCCTGTCGTGTCCTATAGTAATCATTTTTCACCATCATTTTTCTGTCCTATAGTGTCGTGCTATGTTGTGCCATAATCTGTTCTGTCCTGTCGTGTCCTTATCTGCTGTTGTGTCCTGCCATGTCCAAACGTATCCGGATCTACTCTGTCGTGTTAAAGCTGTGTCGTGTTCTGTCCTGCCTCTTTTCTAACCGTATATGAGGACAGGAAGCAACAACGTACAAAATTACAAACTATAGCAAAAATGGAAGAGTTAAAAATAAAAGTATAATGGAGCAGAAATCTACGAAAAATATCTCATTCTAACTATCCTACTTACTAGGTCTACGACAGCTCGCAAAGCAATATCGAATTTAACTTGCACAGGATCTGTATAATTCTTCACTGGTCGAACAGTTTTAATGTAGTCTTTCATCAGCTTCTTCTTGAGGTCTACCTCGCTAGGAGACGCTACAAATAAGAAATCACTATTTCATATACTGCACAATATTAGATGGGGAGTTTAAAAGCCCCATTACATCAATTGCACATCAAATCTTTTGGAGGGGGCAGTTTTAGTATGACATCGGTGCCGGTTCTTAATCCCCCCTCCCTGGAAAAAAGATTGGCTTGCTCTTGTTTTCAGCAAGGGGAGGCACCTTTTTTAGATATTTTGAGCCACATGCCAGGCCGCCTGTGACGGAGAAATGCAAGGTAAGTGGGAAACATCAAAGGTAGATTTTCATGTACATTTACAAGTATACTGAATGCCTTTTAAAAAGAAGCTTAACATCAGCAGAGATGCTCGCTAGGAAAGGCCTAAATGATTCTAATGGAATCTTCATCTTGCGTGATTGGCACGCTTCGCCTTTCAATGAGTAATCTGTATTGTTCACATCCACAGCAAGGTTACCATTATGTTACTGCCTCCTGCTGATAACGAGGGAGCTTCTAAGAATTGTTGGAGGGTTTTGCCATTCTGATATTTAAAAAAGTTGGTTTTTGTCAGTGCTTCAAAGCATTCCTTCGCAATATGCAACAAAAAGGAACAAATTTTTAAACTACTTATGATCTTTAATAGGATTTTAGCATTATTTTACCTCAAACTAATATTGTTGTTTCTAGAAAATAGAGATTATCCTGTCGTATAGGGATCTTGCTTTGCACGAATTAAAATGAAATGGGACAAACAACCATTCCGGATGTTCTAAGAATGTGTATAAGCCTACTCCAATTAAGCATATTTGCTCAACAAAACAATCCAATGATGATGATGATGATGATGATGATGATGATGATGATGATGATGATGATGATGATGATGATGATGATGATGATGATGATGATGATGATGATGATGATGATGATGATGATGATGATGATGATGATGATGATGATGATGATGATGATGATGATGATGATGATGATGATGATGATGATGATGATGATGATGATGATGATGATGATGATGATGATGATGATGATGATGATGATGATGATGATGATGATGATGATGATGATGATGATGATGATGATGATGATGATGATGATGATGATGATGATGATGATGATGATGATGATGATGGTGATGATGATGATGATGGTGATGATGATGGTGATGATGATGATGATGATGATGATGATTATAATGATGATGATGATGATGATGATGATGATGATGATGATGATGATGATGGCGATGATGATGATGATGATGATGATGATGATGATGATGATGATAATAATTATGATGGTAACAAGTAGATCCAATTGCCTACTGGGATAGAAGTCACGTATCCAAGCAACAACTTAAATGCTTTGCTAGAATGATGCCACGTTTTAAATAATGTGTTTACAAAATTTTTATTTTGATGTTATGTCTCGTTATAAAATAAACAAACAACAACTCATCAAACTTTCTTAGAAAATTAAATTAATTTAATCTCAGAAAAAAAATTGAAGAGAACGTGGTTTTTTGACCAATGCGAAAAAAACGAAGTGTAAAAATGGCCTAATTGAAGTATTTTATTCTACATAACTGCTGGAAATAACTCAACTGAATTGTCAATGGAATAATTGGCAGTATTCTTTGCTTTATCAACCTTAAAATAATCCTTAAAGCTAGCCTTCTTCCTCAATTTCTGTTAATGCTAAGGAGATGAAAGACAAATTGATACAACTTATGTTATCTCCGTTGTTTCTGTTGCATTAGAATCTTGACGAAAACTGGCCCTGGAAGCTTACCTTGTGGCAAAAAAAATATGAAAATATGAACCAAAAGAAACTAAAGAATTGTTGTCATGTTTATGTAAAACATCAGTTTGTTAAGTTTCCTAATCTTATATTTATTTGCTGATGGGAGAATTGCTTTTAATTTTGGCACAAGGGTATTTTGCAAGCTTAGAATGCGGTCCAGCAAACATACTTTACTTGCTCAAAAGATCGTTGGTATTTGATTCAATTCTTTAATTGTAAATTCGTAAACTAATGGATTGAATTCAAATTGTTGCAAAAACAAAGGTGTAGGATCTGGGGGGCCTAGAGAGGCATGGGCCCCCTAACCATTTTCCAGTCACACGTGTCCCTCTTCCTCTAAGAAGTGCCCCTTTTAAATCTTAAATTTGCCTCTTTTCACCATCAAAATGCCACCTCTTTATCGTGAAAGTATCCCAATTTGGGTGCTCCAATAGTAAAAAACAATGCCCTTTTTAATTTCTGCAACTCGTGAAAAAATTTGTAACCAAAATGGTTACGGATTTGAAAGCTGCTCTTGTAGAAGTGATTTGTGGTTTCAGAAATCTCAGTTCAATGATAGGGTATTTTTATGTTGTTTTGGATATAAATTTATTGCCTTGATTAGTAAAACATTTTGAAATTTGGTTATGATTTCCTTGCCAAAGCCCCTAATAAATCATGACAGACTCTAAATTACATAATGAGTCCAAATGTAGCAATCATTTGCAAAATTATTTTATCAATTCATTTCCATAAACAAGTAGAACGGGGCAATTTATTATGTTTAAATATTCCCAGAGCATAGTTGATGAATTCCTATGGTTTTGAAATTCTATTTAAGGGATAACAATTTATTAAATTTTTGCCTATTCTTTATGTTTATACATGTAACACTACAGGAAATATTGTAACAAACATGTCGTTTTGCTTGCTTGTTTAAAGCAGAACAATAGGACGAAAACAGCAATCGGTTATTTAAAAATACATTATGAGATCTAATAATTATTTTATTGTCAACTTTCCTATGATAAACAATCTTTTGGAGTAAGGAGCAAGTTTATTTCTTCAACGAAAAAGTAATAGGGCAGCTAATTTTAATCCGGAAAGGGATTACTGAATATAACATTTTCGCAGAAAATTTGTTTCTCCTAACAGCCATGGTTGTAAATTAAATTTTAAACTGTCTCTTACTTCGTTTTCTAATGAATTTGTATTAATTTTCTTCTTTAAATGTGCACCGAAACTTTCGAAGTTGCTGCCAAAATGTCTGCACGCGTCACTGTTTCCTGAAAATTTGCATTGATCTTGTCGTGCTGTGATTGTTCAACTGCTTTTATTGATATCTTCATTCCTTTATTTCAACTAAAATCAACTGCCTTTGAGAATTTCAATCGATTATCAAGGTTAACACATCATTTTAAAAAACTTGCCTCGAAATTTTCATCTTGCTTAGGCCATGAAATTAACAAAGTTTTGGTCGCTGTCAAAGCCTTTGCCATTAAAATTTGGTAACCTTTAATGGACATGAGGGTCACTTTGGTCACATCGCAACCACTTTAATTTGGTGTCCTTTAATGGACATCAACTAAAATCAACTGCCTTTGAGAATTTCAATCGATTATCAAGGTTAACACATCATTTTAAAAAACTTGCCTCGAAATTTTCATCTTGCTTAGGCCATGAAATTAACAAAGTTTTGGTCGCTGTCAAAGCCTTTGCCATTAAAATTTGGTAACCTTTAATGGACATGAGGGTCACTTTGGTCACATCGCAACCACTTTAATTTGGTGTCCTTTAATGGACATGAGGGTCACTTTGGTCACATCGCAATCACTTTAATTTGGTGTCCTTTAATGGACATGAGGGTCACTTTTGGCCAATGTAAACCAGTCATGTGGCAAATTTAGGCCTATTTTTCAATCTTCGAGTTTGTTTTGATTTATTAAAATCACTTTAAAAGCAGATGAATTACAATTCCAGTTTCAATAATTAGCTAGTTTTAAAGTAGAAATACAAGTTAAGCAGTTAGGAAAATTATTAAACAAATTAGATTGCGGAAATTAGAAGAAACTGTCTTTGGTGAAAGCGAAGAAAATCTAGAGAGGTGCCTATCTATCAAACTCTCTTTAACGAAGAAAGTTTTTTATTACAGAGAAGTAGTTTCTTCGTAGAGAATTTCAAATTTTGCTAGAAATTAGAAGCCCCTGATAAAATATTTAACTTTACTTTAATGAAATTTGAGGTTTTCTTTCATATAACTTGCTGTTCAATCACTCAACCAATTTATGGGGCTGTCACACCCCTCATCCCCGCTTATGAGACCCCTGGATGTGACAACGATTAAAATCATGTTTCAAATCCATTTTGTGCGATTATTAGACTATTTTGCGACTATTTTTTGGATGACGTTTCACTGTTTTATGACCATTTCCGGTCATTCATTCATTCATTCATTTGATTTTTCAAATATTTAGGCATGGTTCGTTTTACGTCGTGTTCACAGTAAATCAAAACATGGGTTGAATGTTTGGACTTGGTGGTTTTGAATCACAATGTTGTCCTGTTAAAAGTAAGTTAGTTTTCTATTTTTGCAATAATATTTTCAAAATGAATTTATTTCCCTGTCATGATGAGTTAGAAACTTTGCAAATCTTGTTATGTTCTTTCCTGAAATGTGCATCTTTGCAACTTTTTAATTGAAATTTGCACGTCAGCAACCTTCAAATTTGTTCGCAACTCCAAATGTTGAGATGATCAGCATAAGCGTTTATCTGGTTTTGAAAACCTTTTTTGCGTCGAAATGATAAGCATTTTGCACACATTGTTACAGGAAAGGAAGTGGAGCAAACTTTTGCATTAGGAGACGAGAAAGCTCATCGTTCAAAAAAGTTCATATGATTTGCTGAATTGAAAACTTTAATAGGACCACAAATAATCTATTCATTGAAAATGGTAAATATTTTTTCATCATTTAGCCCTTCTCATAACATAAAATTCATTTCAACCAACTTAAACATCAAAGCTTCCCATAGAGAGTGTCAAATAATTAAAAGTGTTTCTTACCCCCTAGCCCCCAGTAATTACTCGGCCTAAATCATGCTAAACAATAATTGCAAAACAGTCCAATTACTGGGCTTTAAACTGTCTTTATATGGATTAATGATGGCCTGAAATACGAAGTCAGTCGGATAGAGAGGATCATAAGAGCATGATAAACAACATCAGGAAAACAATTTCTGTTTTTTGAATTAGATTATCTTCGCTTGCACCAAAGACAGTTTCTCTTAGTTACCGCTCTCTAATTTTTTTATAAGCTTTCTAAAAAGTTCCAATCGGTATTTCCTTTTAACCTAGTAGATTATTGTAGTTGGAACATTAATTTCTTCTAAGTTATTCTAGAGAACAAAAGCAAACGCGATGATAAGAAATAGGCCTAAATTTGCTTCCTAAACTGGTGTGAAGTGACCAAAAGTGATCTTTATGTCCATTAACGGTTACCAAATTAGATTGGTTGCGGAGTGACAAAAGTGACCCTCATGTCCATTAAAGGTTACCAAATTAAAGTGGTTGCAATTTGACAAAAGTGACCCTCATGTCCATTAAAGGTTACCAAATTAAAGTGGTTGCAATTTGACAAAAGTGACCCTCATGTCCATTAAAGGTTACCAAATTAAAGTGGTTGCAATTTGACAAAAGTGACCCTCATGTCCATTAAAGGTTACCAAATTAAAGTGGATGCATAGTGCCCAAAGTGACCCTCATGTCCATTAAAGGTCACCAAATTAAAGTGGTTGCGATTTGACTAAAGTGACCCTCATGTCCATTAAAGGTTACCAAATTTTAATGGCAAAGGCTTTGAAAGCGACCAAAACTGTGTTGATTTCATGGCCTAAGCAGGATGAAATTTTCGAGGCAAGTTTTTTGAAATGATGTGTTAACCTTGATAATCGATTAAAATTCTCAAAGGCAGTTGGTTTGAGTAAAAATAAAGGAATAAAGATATTATTTAAAGAAGTTGAACAATTATGGCACGATATGATCAATGCAAATTTAGAGTGAGTAGACATTTGTGGTTCAAAAATCGAAAGATTTCCTCAAAATTTAAAATAGAAATGTTCTATCTTGTTAATTCCTTCCAGATTAAAATTTGCAGTCTTATTTCTCTTTCGATGAAGAAATAAACTTGCCCTTCAGCTTAGAAGATTGTTTATTATACAAAAGTTGCCTTTGATTTTCAGATCTTATAACAAATTTCAAAAAATAAACGATTTTTGTTTCTGTTGCATTACAATCTTTAAGAAAATTGGCCCTGAAAGCTTAATTTTTTGCAACAGAAAATGCAAATATGTACTAAAGGAACTAAACAATTTTTGTCATGTTTATGTAAAACATCAGTTTGTTAAGTTTCCTAATCTTGTATTTATTTGCTGTTGGTAGAATTGCTTTTAATTTTGGCACAAGGATATTTTGCAAGCTTAGAATGCGGTCCAGCAAACATATTTCACTTGCTCAAAAGATCGGTGGTATTTTATTCAATTTTTAAATTGTAAACTCGTAAACTAATGGATTGAATTCAGATTATTGCAAAAGTGAATCATCACAGAATGGTTGATCTTTTTCATCTTGTTTAAAATTTGTATCAAAATGGGTTACGGATTTCAAAGCAGTTCTTGTAAACTGCTTTGTGGTTAGAGCAGTCTCTATTCAATGATGGAGCATTCTCTTCCAACTCGCTGTCTTCTTTTTATGCTGCCTTGACATCAAACCGTGTATGGTTACCTAACCATCTTTGTTTCACATTTTGGCCTTTCCACACACAAAAGCTGCACAAGCCCTGTCCAAAAAACAGGTTTTTCTATGCTCCATTGATGTTGCCTTCTTTGAACATATCTCCTAAAAACCTGTTTCCTAGTTATGTTATGTAAAGCTTTTTTTGTAGAAATGTGCCCCGAACTTTTCCCCTTTTTGCAAATTTCTTCTTTAATATCAATTAAGATCAGTTTAGTATTCTCATTTCTACTTGATAACCCTACCGGTTAGGAAATATCTAGAACTTAACAGCCCCCGGCATCGAATTCCGTGCACTGGTCATTTCAATGCAATCTTCTTCCATCTTATTCTGTTTCTTGTCATAAGCTTCATTGTTCAACTTTGTGTTCACAATATTTGTGTGAAGATGCCCGTCAATCAGGAAGTGTTTTATCAATCTTGACCCTCCTTAGATGCCTTACCCATTTTTAATCTTAAGCCTCAATGCCCCTGGTCCCCCTCGCAACGCCTGGCAAAAGGTTATGCCTCCAACACTCCACCTAACTTCCCGAAACTACGATTTACCCTTAAGTCGCAATTATTAGTAGGAGTATAAAATAGTTGTGGTCACAGACCCCTCCCGTAACTACGAAAGATTTGCGACAAATTTTTGACCGATTTACGACAAATTTAAGACAACCTTCCAAATATCTGTTGGGGAAAAATCGACGATGTGTATAAACAAGTTGCCGTTATGCGTTGCGCTCAGAATCGGTAGATATCGAAACCAGATGAATGCCTTGAGAAATGCATAGTTGTACACATTGTTTTCCTTTTTGCAAAGAAAACATTACTCGAAAAGAATTTCATTGAGGCAGATGGGTTGGCGCAAAGCAATCGCATAGTAACGAAACAAACAACAATAAACTACGAACTCAATGGAATTTTCTGTTCTCGAAACCTTGTTTTTCATGTTAATGACTAAATTCTAAGGTTTTTTGCCTGCCACTTCAGGCGTTTTAAAGACAGAACATTTACTTTTATGGGCCAACAACAAAAGCATGGAATAAACATGTATGCATCTTTAGATACAAACATAAATATAGTTCACAAATATATATAAATAAAGACAAAGCATCTATCAAAATTTTTGTTAACTGTACATCGCTAACAGCAATTTAGAAATATAAATATACATTCATACTTTATAAATCTGTTTGTTTTCTTCTAAATAAAACATGGCGATTCAATAACTACCAAAGAGGGTGTATTTTTACAATTTTTGAACTTGAACCAAAACAGGATGAAATGAAGTTGCGATGTCTTTTTTCTGAGTTACGGAATGTTGGAATCCGGGTAGAAGAATATTTGAAAAACGTGCTGGAAAAAACTGCCATCTTTCTCAGATAAAATATGGATGGAGTTAAAAAGTCTCGAGAACCAGTGAACAGTAAAAATGGCAAGGAACAGAGAGCTGCTTTCTTAAAAACAATATGGCAGGAAACACAAAATCGCAAACGCTTAAGTTCTGCATTTAATTTAGCTGAAATTAAAGAAACAAGCAATAAGGATAGGTTTGATATAAATGGTATTAAATGTAGAAATGAAATTCTTACCAGCTACGCACGTGAATACCGCAAACGCAACAGTAAACGCAGCCAATAACCAGAGTACTCGAGCCATGTTCACCTCCAGATTGACGTAACAAGTTTCTTGGTAGGATGCTGCCTGTGTATGTTATGCGTGTTGACTATGAAGACATCAACTCGGACCATCTGCAGGAGGTTCGCATTTGTTATGGAAATCCGGGAGAACTTTTTAAATACCCACATTGAACTACATGAAGCATGAAATGCAAAAAATGGCTTGAAAGTTAACAATTATCATACCATTGTTACTAACAACAAACAATAGAGACAATAAAACTGATAGACTTCATGCTACTTCACTTTGCCTGTTTAAATTTCTTCTAAATTTTTATTCAATCTGCCTTTCTTCGTTTTCAAAAGATCAGCTGGCCTGCATGGACCCCCGTCAAACAAGCGCGGGATGGTGTATCAATGAAGGAATGGCACAGAATAAATGGCATAGCGCAGAGAAGGTTAAACACAATAACCATATAGCCAGGGGGCTGTAGCTATCTAAGACAATGACAAATGGTTTATACAACCAGAAACAAGACTTTGTAAACACGTTACTTGAAAAGTAAAATATAAACAGGCTTTTTGGATATGTCTTAGAAAGAACCGCACCATTTGAACGTGTTTACTATCAAGCTTTCCAAAATTCGAACATTTTTACCATCGAATTTATCGTAATTCTTACGTTTTTACCATTGAACTTGCATGATTCGAACGTTTTTACAATCGAATTTTTTCGAAATTCGAAATTTTTTGCGATCCAACGTTAGATAATTTGAAAAGTTTTACGATCGAATTTCTCGTAATTCTTACGTTTTTACGATGGACTTTCCATAACTCGAAGATTTTTTACGATCAACTTGCCCGTAATTCCAACGTTCAAATACAAAGTTGAATTTAGGAGATTAGATTCAATAATTTTAAGCCAACTGTTGGTATTTAGACATAGATTTGGGCGTATTACAGTGTAAGTTATCTTATTACTTGACCACAGGGTTGTCTTGTCACAGATAGAAGGCCACCTAGAAATTAAATTACGTCAAAGATGGGCATTCTACAATGAAGAGAGGGGTCTGCAAAAATTTAGACGTTGGCTCTATGGGAGATATGTTATGGTAAGCTTGCAAAAATGCATTTGTTTGAAATCTTAGAAAAACCTTATCTATGATAACTTTATCAAATTCCCACGCCCTTGCTACCACACTCTTGCCCTGACAGAACTTTCCCAAATCCTTTCTCTGGCATTGTTTTGCCCTTATTTGGGAGTTCCTTTCCCCCTCTCTCCGCATCTTTCCCTATTTCCCTCAAACAGGATTCCAAGATGAAACATTCCTTCCTGGTCTACGTCAGTGGAAACATTCCATAACAACAGTATCTTTATTTAGGGAATTTAATTACTAATTTGTACAGGTCACTATTTGTATTTTCTTTGTTGTCAAGTTTCTAAAAGATAACGAAAGCATAGACTTGGTTCACACGGCTACGCAAAGTCACGTTCTATTCGTGGGAAATGTATGATGCTTTAGGTGTGAGAACAAAAGGTTGGAAATTATAGGGGATTGAGCTAAAAAGAGATAGAATGGAGGAAAGAAAGAAAGATGATAAGAGAAAACAAGAGAAGGAAAATAAAGAGATGATAAGAAAAGAGACAAGGGGAGAAGAAAAGGATATTTAAATCAGGTTGGGTTTAGGAAACTGTGTGATAATGTTCAGCCTGGGAGGGGTTAAATCACATGTGACCCCTGGCTCCGCTGTTAATGCTAGGAACTTTTTGTTATCAAAGATCGATTGAAGAACTTGATAAAAAAATTGAATTATTGAATTTCAAAGTATTCGTACACTTTGAAGAGGCCGTGTTCAATAAATCAACCCGGTTTGGATATCTATAATTGCATTGATTAACCTAGAACGGTTAGAAATAAACAAATGGAAAGAAATTTCTTTTGTAGGCAGCAAAGTTTGCTTTGTGTAAAAATTTAATAAAACTGTGTTGTTATGCGGCAAGTAAGACAGTAGTTTTGAATCAAACAGCAAAAATTCATGTTGATATTTTTGATTAAGTTAATTAATCTTCTGTACTAGGCCAAGATAAAAAAAAACTGGCTATTCAAGAGGTGATTTAATTGCATCTTCTAGGTCACCACGATCGATCTCTGCTCAAGACATTTCCACTTTGTTAGTTCTCTACAAATGTAAATTTTGTATCGTTTTTGCCATAAAATCAAAGGTTTACGCAGCTAAAGCATTCAATAATCCAATAATTAAGCGTGCTTAGCGATGCTTGCTCGATTCTCACTCTTGTGCAATCTTCCGTATTGCTTCAATGTGGGTAATTAGCAATGGTAGGACTTCAATGTGCAATGGTAGGACTTTTTTGTGCTAAACAGGCACCTTTAGTTGAAGATAAATAAAGATTAGATAACTTCTCGACTCATCTGTTCGTTCACCCGTAAAAATGTTAGGACCTTTTCAAAGAACGGCTTGCCGTGGTAATATAAAATAAGATTTTAATATAACACTATGATTGATAGCCATATCAGACTCTGGACGTGTTTGAGTCAAGACAAGCGTGGAATTTTCATCATATGCGCAAAGAACTAAGCAACAATTTAAGCAAATTTGAGTAGCATCTAAACAACGTTGAGAGTTTTAATCTAAAAAATAAGCAAATTTAATGGCTTATTTTCGAGCTTGAAAGAGGAAAAGGCATATAGAAAAGGAATACAAATAAATATAACTAAAAGGAGATATGAAATAAGAAATCTACCTTGCTGTGTTATGAATCTCATTGTAAAAACTGCATTAGTCATGTGCTTGAAGAATATCAAAATGTTCTTTCTTGTTCTTGTTTACTAAAAACATAGCAACCTCATGTCCTACGTGTTTCAAAAGATTGCGTCTAGTTTTGGCAATTCTTGTCATGCTAGAATTCTGCAGGTACCACGAAAATTACTAATTGAGGTCTACGCCAAACAACATGAAGTCTCATTCAAGGTCGGGTGTGAGAATTCTACTACAGCATTTCTCATTTAAAGTCCAGACAATACTTCAATGAAAATTCGTACTTTTAAAATCCAGAAAACAGTCGACTTTAGCAGGACACCAACTTAACAGCTCCTGCAATGAAAACGAAAGGGGGCCGGTGTGAGCTATATTTAATAAAGTGACGTGGTTTTGTAGCAATTGCAGGTCTCCAGAACACGAAATTTCCTAAAATTATAACAAATTCTGTTGCTCATACTTTATTCAGCATTTTTAAGTACGCTGCGTTGTTTTTACAAAATTTTGTTTTGGATCTCTTGGTTCGTCAGTTAGGCAAAAAAGTACAATTTTCAAATCCGCTGTTTTTCCAGGCATTAAATTTTGAGCAGACAAGTCCTACTTTTTTATAAACCACATTCTTCTTTATATTTTTCTAGTATCAAGACAATAGTACTGGCCACGTCAAAGACATTGGGATTGCATCATGTTTTGTAATGTGCCTATATTTATGCGTTACGTAATTATTGTGATAGGTACTGGGAAAATATACCAAACCATTCAAATTCAACGAAAAAGCGGAGGTACTTTCTTCCTCCACTCTATTATGATATATATAATAGAGTTAAATATATAAATATGACCATAATTGTAAAAAAACCTCAAAGCTATGGTCAGGTTTGTGGTAAGGGAGATAAATTCGTGCTTAGATCGGGCGTTAATTAACCGGGGTTCAAAATTAATTCGGAGATGAGGTATTTTTTAAAAAACCAAGAAGTTTTTCACAATTTATAAGACGCTTGTGAGTGAGCTGGGTACATAATTATTTATTTGTGATGTCAAACTGTGTTAATCTTCGTTCTAAAAATATTTTCTTATCAGTAGAAACTGCTAATAAATAATTCCTTCTGTCTTGCGATGGAAATTCTGTGATTTGGATCTTCGAATTTCAATGTCATTGATTTAGCTAGATAAAATCAAGAATTATTTATAAAAAAATATTTACAGAAATTACTGACCTAAGCCAAGATTTGGCAACTGAAAATCAAAAGAAAATCATATATGTTTTTTGAAAAAGAATGAAAATGTTCCCTGAACTCATGAAAACACTTGAACAATGCATGCGTAGAGACGAGGCAATGGCGTGTGAGAAAGAGACTGTGAGAATATAGCACTGAGGGCTTGGAGCAGTTGCGTAACGGAAAGGTTCGGGGCCCTAAAAAATATTCTGCTTGGGGGGCCTTTGGCGTTTAGCCTTTTCCCAAATCTAGCCAAAAGTAACAAAATCAACGGTAGGAATACCGTGCTTGGTTAACTTGAAAAATCAAAAATGGTGTAAAAAAAATTTCAAACGGTAAAAAATGCGAAATAGTTAAATGCTTGAGGACAAAGGACATTTTTACATCTTGCAAGTATTATCAATTGTTGCAAGAAACCTGTCTCTTAAAAACCTTTGTGGGGCCCCTATGGGACTGAAAAGGCTTTCGAGCCCTCCGTCGGTTACCCCACTAGCTGGTTGCTTGACGGACTGGGTGCTAGGAGACTGGGAGGTTGAAAGGCTGGGAAACTGAAAGACTAGAGGGCTAGGATTTTGGAAACATTTACAAGAAATATTTCTTTGAGGTTTTCTTATCAAAAAGAAGAACTGAACTTGAAGATGAAATGAAACTGTAAGAAAGGCATAGCATAGCGAGCATATTTGGAAGCCAGCATTGAACAACATTAGTTTGATTCCTTGATTTTCGAACCGCGAGCCACGAGGTTTGTAAACCCAATCCTTGACCATTCGTCTACTCCAATGAGATTTGTAGTATGATAAAACAGCAAACCACAATGTGTGTACCACAAAATATATGTTTGATTTGAACAATCTACTGTACAAAATTCTGAATAGGGATACACTACAAAAATACTAAATCTTACAAACATTAACAAAGCTAAGAGATATAAGAAATAAACCCCAAAGTTTATGCAAGACATAACAAACTGGAAGAAAACAATATAAAGGTGAATAGTCTCACCTGCTACAATTACAAGTATAAATATTTAATTAAAATTGAAGAAAATACTTAATCTTATTCGAGAAAATGGTTGAGCAAGGAAATGGAAAACTGCTGGGTATAGAGGCATTGGTTTTTATTTGAATAGGTTTCTCACACTTGCTAGAGGACATACCCAAGTTATGGATCGAATTCAAGAAAAGTGCTGAATTTTTCAGGAGCATAAAAGATCAAAATCATTCACCATTGCAAAGTAAAGGAATAGAGCAAAGCATCGTATACAAGAAGCATTGCAAATTCAGTTTCTGCTATGTTCCTAGCTTCTCTTCTCTTCCTCTTCTCTTCCTCTTCTCTTCTCTTCTCTTCTCTTCTCTTCTCTTCTCTTCTCTTCCTCTTCTTTTCTCTTCTCTTCTCTTCTCTTCTCTTTTCTTCTCTTTTCTCTTCTCTTCTCTTCTCTTCTCTTCTCTTCTCTTCTCTTCTCTTCTCTTCTCTTCTCTTCTCTTCTCTTCCTCTTCTATTCTCTTCCCTTCTTTTCTCTTCGCTTCTCTTCCTCTTCCCTTCTCTTCTCTTCTTTTCTCTTCCTCTTCCTCTTCCTCTTCTCTTCTCTTCTCTTCTCTTCTCTTCTTTTCTCTTCTCTTCCCTTCTCTTCTCTTCTCTTCTCTTCCTCTCCTCTCCTCTCCTCTTCTCTTCTCTTCTCTTCTCTTCTCTTCTCTTCTCTTCTCTTCTCTTCTCTTCTCGTCTCTTCTCTTCTCTTCTCTCTCTTCCTCTCCTCTTCTCTTCTCTTCTCTTCTCTTCTCTTCTCTTCTTTTCTTTTCTTTTCTTTTCTTTTCTCTTCTCTTCTCTTCTCAACTTCTCTTCCTCTTCTATTCTCTTCCCTTCTTTTCTATTTGCATTATTCTCATATCATTTCTTACCGTTTAACTGCAATGTTCTTAAACTCCCTTTCTAGGCCTAGCAAAATTCAGCTGCTTTCTGAAATGTTCAATTTTTGTTTTTAAATTTTCAGGTTGCTCCACCAATTTACCCTCCTTAAAAGCAGGCATCAATGTTTGTAAAAACACTTATTTAATATAAGAATCAGTTGAAATAAAGAGCAAAAATAGTCCAGTTATAATGACAACAACAAATACACACAGCCCCGCGAATCGATCCATTATGCATACCGCACGACGCCATACTTTCCCATGCTCCTCCGCATCCTCCTTGCCCTCAATTGTACGCATGAGGATCCGGAAATTTTCCATAAAACTGTATTCTTCTCTATAGCTTCCACTTGAATGAGCCCCCAACCTCTCTATAATGTCAGCCGTTTCCTGATTCCTCGGAACGAGTCCAACAGAAGCAGCATCCACCGTTTTAGCGCCGTCGTTCAATTTATTGACAGCTTCCAAGTCAGATCTGTCAATCTTTTGTTTGTTGTGTTTGTACTTAGAGGATTTCCTCTGTTTTCCAAGGCAGAATACTTGCGCAAGGTAGCGGTCAATGACAACACGAACAAACCAAGGAACGTTTTTACTTCCATCACTTGAATACCAAAACCACTTTATTGCAATTGCGGAGACAATCAAGGACACTGCACTAAATGCTGTGGAGGCGCTTAAGAACTTCGTCACCATGGGAACGGCATCACTCGTCGGAGGTATGTGATTGGCAACGTGCAACATGTGGAGGACAAAAGCAAGCAGCAATGATATGCCAAGAGTCATTCTCTCGCCGCATTCGGGAGGCAGGGTGTATGTCAGAAATAGTAGAAGATTCAGTATAAACGTAGGCATGAAAAAATCAATAAAGTAAAACACAGTCCTCCTTTGGAGATCAATCTCGTATTCAAGGCGGACGAAAGGCACCCCAGGGCAGCATGGGAAATAATTCAGCTCTGATTTTCCCGGCATTCCATTCAGCTTAAAAATACCATTCTTCTGATAACTGCTTAAGTCACCATAATTGTTTGCCATGGATAAGTTAATCCGAGGTACAGTTGAAAATGGCACTGTCCAAAGTCCAAATGTCAAAGGGCACTTTTGCGTGTCAAAGGGGAAGTGCAAAAGGTGAATAGAGCATTCTGATTGGAGTATGACAGGGGCGAACCAACTCATTGTGCCATCGTGTTTTACAATGATATGCGTTAACATCTTCTCGAAAAGGAGGCTACGATCACTAGAATCTGCGCTGAAGAAAAAATATTTACATGATTATCGTTTGTTGCAAATGGTCGAAAATTAAACGAATATTTTATAGATTCTGTGTGTGTATTAAGGACGTTACTTGATATTTCGATAATGAGGGAAAATAGTGATCTAATGATCCGGAGTTCGAGACCGCCCTTGCCATTTGAGGGCAGCAGCGATGGGAAAGGCATAAATATCAAGACACATATAATATAAATTATAAATTGTTATAAATATAATACTAATATAAATATAAATACAAATATAAATTGAATCTCTCTCCAATTTCAAAGTATGAATGATACTTGGTCGATATTTGATTTCACCCTGCCTTAGGGATTCATAGAATGGCCAGTAGGGGATAGAGGAATATCTGAAATAGCTAGAATACCACATCGCTAAATTTCATATGTATTGTCTCTTGTTTTTGTAAAATTATCAATCTCATAAAAGCGTTTTACTCATTTCCAGATTGAAAGACAGGAGAATCATTTACATTCTTGCTATAGATTTTTCACCACATCAGCAGTAGCCTCTTGAACGCTACTCTCCGGCTCAACGCAGAGGCAATAGAAAAATAGGATCAATATATCATGGAACTAACCTGTTGTAAAGTACAACATCTGGCCTCCACACACTGTGTCTGTTTACATTTATTGATTCGACACCGGAGTGGTTGCTGGGGTCCCACGTGATAAATTCATCCTTCCAAGTCTAATTGAAGACAGAGGATACCTCAGAAGCATCATTTATCATCACAGAAGAGGAGAGACGATAATGGAACGGAAATGAAGAGGCGAGACTAAACGAAACAAGACGAATCAGGCATAACAAGAGAAGACGAATAAAAAATAAGACGAGAAAGCGAAAACAAGATGAAAAAGGACAAGAACAGACAAGACGAAACAAACGAAGTGAACAAAGACAAGGCGACAGGAGACTAGACAAAACGAGGTGAAACGAGGTGAAACGAGACGAAAAGAGTATAGAATAGAATAGAATAGAATAGAATAGAATAGAATAGAATAGAATAGAATAGAATAGAATAGAATAGAATAGAATAGGATAGAATAGAATAGAATAGGATAGGATAGGGTAGGATAGGGTAGGATAAAATAGAATAGGGTAGAATAGGATAGGATGGGATAGGATAGAATAGAATAGAATAGAATAGAATAGAATAGAATAGAATAGAAGAGAAGAGAAGAGAAGAGAAGAGAAGAGAGAAGAGGAGAAGAGAGGAGAAGAGAAGAGCAGAGCAGAGAAGAGAAGAGAAGAGAAGAGAAGAGAAGAGAAGAGAAGAGAAGAGAAGAGAGGAGAGGAGAGGAGAGGAGAGGAGAGGAGAGGAGAGGAGAGGAGAGGAGAGGAGAGGAGAGGAGAGGAGAGGAGAGGAGAGGAGAGGAGAGGAGAGGAGAGGAGAGGAGAGGAGAGGAGAGGAGAGGAGAGGAGAGGAGAGGAGAAGAAGAGGAATATAGAAGATAAAGGAGACGCAATTAAAAGCATCGCGATGGAATCTGAACAGAAAAGGACAGGAGAGAATGGAGGAAATCAGAAGTGAAAAAAGAAGTAAACAGGCAGTAACAATGATTCAATAGAAAATACATCTAATTATTTTTGAGAAACCATACCATCCGAATCCAAGCAGAAGTATCAAGTGTTTGACTTTTCTCATCCTGTAACAAGATAAATAAATATTTGAATATGAAACGGGAAAACTTTCACGATTAAGGCAGTGTGCTTAGGATGTACGATTTAAGTGTGGTGAAGAAAATAATACTTATTGAGGTAGAAACTACTGAGAAATGACAAGTCAATGAACGTTACAAAACCATTTGATATGCCATAGAATGATATGTCTCTTCTTCAAATGCAAATATTAATTAATCGTTGCCATATTTCTGCTGGAGATGAAATGCGAGCTTCTTTGATAAGAAAAAAGAAAAACCGTTTTCATTATGGTGGGGATAGGGGCGTAATAGGCTCCATTTGGATTGCAAAAATCCTAAAAGACCCCCGGTTATTTGGACGAAAGAGCACTGGCTAAGAATGGATATGTTATGTCGAAGGGGGGTAAGGCTACACGGCTACCTTGGCACAACAACTTACCAGTGACTGTATACTTCTTAATGCAATGTCAAAAGTCACCATTAAACTTTTCGATGCATTCCTCATGGGAATCGAAGTCGGATCGTGGTCTTTAAAAAGCGAAACTTGAAGGGCATACTCGGCATCACTGCCTGAAAAAATGGACGAAAATTAATCAAAGTGTTGCCAGTAAAAATAATTAAGGAGGATCACAGAACCAATGTTGATATATATCTAAAGGTTAATGGAACTTCACGTGCAAAGTTTAAGGTTCTGGCTAGGAGTGAGAAAGACTTCCAAGGAATGTGCCATAAGATTCTAGTATGAGGAACAAAAAAACTCAAGACCCAACAATTTCTCTTATTTCTGTTAATCTAACTTAAAGAATGAGACATCTTATTCACTTCCTGATGATTAAAAAAACAGCCTGATAATTGAATGTTGTTTAAACAGAATTGTTCATATTTGCCTTACCTGAAACTGTTGGGATGGAAAAAAGGAAAGCCAACACCAAATGCAGAAGGATCATTTTTGGTTGTGATCGTGAGCTTGTGTCTGTGATACTGACAGTCTTAGCCGAATTCCTAGAAGATTAAACAGGGCACTGAGATAATGAAACATAGAACCTAATACAAAAGCACCTAGATACATTTGTATAAAATGCAATTTGTTTAAAAGTAAGTAGTTACATTTGTTCGTCGTAGACCTAGGTTTTAGGTAAACACATCACAAAAGGAAGTCCTATGAAAATCTCAAATGAAACATCATAGAAAAGATACGAGGCAGAGAACAAATGTTTACACAAAAAAAGAAAAGCTCTCCGTGTTATTTTGCTATCATAATTTGAGTTCTACTTAATCTAATCAATTTTAAAAGGATGAAAATCAAAGTATCTTAACTCTTTTCAAATGGTTTATATCAACAAAGTGGTTACCTGTTTTTAAAGCAAATAAACTTTATTGATTGATTCATTTACCGACGCGTAGGTGGCAGGGACACTGCGGGGCATCAATTCCACATTTTTCCAGCTAATAAAAATACTAGCACCGAAAAAGTGTTCTTGGGTTAAATTTGAAACTAAATACATCTAATTATTTTGTAGAAAATACTCGCTGCTGTTTCATTGAATTATAATTGATTGTTTTTAATTGCTGTGAAGATTATTAACCATTGTAATACGAAAAATTTCCGTTTTTCTCTCCATAATTTAGTTGCAACCTTATTTCTCAGCTGCTTAGGCAGTGTTAGTAAACAAACTAAACAATACTTGATTTTATTTACGCGTATCAAGTATTTTTATAATAATTTTCAAAGTTTATAGGATATTTGTTATCACAGGAGTTAGGTAAGGAGGACCCAAATAATGACAACTCAATATTTAAAAAATTTGATAAGTTTATCCATTTGAAAATTATCTAATTCGTTAAGTCGTAACTCTTTTTCCAACAAAAATAGAGAATAATCTAATAACAATATTAAATATAAATGAGGGGAGAGCGAGTCAATATTTGCCAATGAAAATCGTAAAATAAATCGACAGCTCATAAGTGGCCACCAAGAATAGAGCATTATCATATCCCTGTTTATACAGGTCAAACATTCAATCTAAAGTCATATGCTACGATCACTAAAGGTCCTGGGAATATACGAATAAAACTTTAGCCAAATGTAAGATCCTCTCTCCATGTTTTGACTAGATTCTCTCAGCTTTTTTGTTGCAGTCATTCCCGTTCAAGATTGCAATAAAAACAAACTCTTTTCCCAGGTACGAACAATCAATCCAATGACATAAAATAAAAATTAACAAGATTTAATTATACCTTATCTGGCTGGATCTGTACATCTCATTCATGGCTTAAACCTACGCGACACAAGCCCAGACTTTGAATAAATCTTTGCTTTTAAAAAGCCTTTATTAAAAGCAAATATCACAAATCTATGCTTCAACTTTCATTGGTCATTCGTGTGATTTTCAATAGAATATATTCTACTAGAAAGGCCATTCGTGTAGCTGAATATTTCACAGGCTGATTCAATTGTGTTTGTCAGGGTATCTTTAAAAGCGTATTTTCATGATAACAAAAGCCCTCATTGTTGTGGTTCATCACATTCATTGTACATAACATCCTAGATGCGTGGTTGCTGCTGCTAATTCATAAAAAGCTGCTTGTAGCACTATACAATTTACAACTAATGCATACTTCGCTTTACTATGCATAATTCCTTGGCTGCCCATTAACGGAAGATGGTTTGATTTTGGCAATTAAATCAGTTGGTAAAACGCAGTCTTGAAATAAATTAGATTAAAACAACGACAGCCAAACAAGACGTCTTCATTTAGTTTATCTCCTCTCATCATTGCAAAGAAGGTAAAATAAAATTGGACTTTTGTCATCCGTATAAGTCAAGATACCGTAAAGGTCGTTAACAAAAATTTTTTCTTTGCAATGATGATATGAAATAATTTAAGCGAAGATTTCTTAATGGGTATGGTCGTTATCATTTCCTTGACTTGTGTAATTCTCATCAAACTTAGAGGTTTTTCTACCAGCAGATGGAAATGATGCAAAATGCAATATACATAGATGGCACTGAATTATCACTAAAGATTTTAAATATTACAATGAACATTTCAAACCCAACTTTAAGTGTTTGTTTCCAGAAATAACCACTCTAAAACAAATTCCCACCTATCACACAAAACAGCAAAATTTATATATATATATATAGATGCATTTCATAAACAAAATTAAAAAACAAGAACTGAAAGCAACAAATATTGTTTGAAAAATTTAATTTAAACTTACGAATTCGAATAATGATTCCACGATTTCTCAGCAATCGCAGGATTTCTTTGACCTTTCCTAAAAAAGATAAACTATTCTTATCATTAATAGGCTTAGCTCATGCGCTACCACGCAGTACCTGAAAAAAAAACTTTTCCAAATTTGAGCTAACTCAAATACATATAGATAAAGATGACGATACACAACAAATACAGATACCGATACAGATACAGTCAAAGATACAGATAGAACCTGTTTCTTATAAACAAACCCGTATTTGCCTTATCGAGCGAGCTAAATGTTCCAGATACTTAAGCACTAGCTGCTTAGAAATAAACGTAAAAATTTAATGATTTACTAACCTTTATGCTTAAGCTCACAATTGATGTCTTCAGGTCGTCTTAATTCTGCAAATGAGCAGTCTTGGCGAATAGTCCTTTTTTAAATCAACCATTGGATTGCGAAATTGATTCTGCCTACGTCATTAGCTTCACTGCCGTGCTTCTGAAAGTATCTGGAACACTCCCAATAATCTGTCCTTTATTTAAATTTTCTTGGTTGATTATTTTATAATTTGCAAAGCTCCTTCTTAAGCCCGGTTATATCCAACAGGGATAAAGGTCTTATGACACAACGTATTAACGTATTAACGAGGATTAATCCATAGAAATTGGTATTAGTAGCAGCTACAAGACAATTAATTGTTTATCAACAAAGAAAACAGACGTTGATGCGAATGGAAGATATGTGTGCAGCCTAATCCTGTTCACGGAGTAACGGCCAGGGGGTGTCAGGTGCCATTAAGTTAAACTGACCAAACTTACGCATGGTTAAGAAACTATGCACAATTGGTCTTTGCGAAAGTCAAAGACAGCCATTAGAAAGAACGAAGTTAACATAAAAGCGAAGAATTTGATTTCTTTTTCAAGCAATCCAACATCAAATGGATAGTAACCTTGTAGAATCATGCGATGCAAGTTAAAAAACAGCAAGAGCTAAGCGAGAGAGCAGTATGATAAAACAATGGCTGGCCCACTGGCAGCACTGTGTGTTCATCTGAATACGTT
Organism: Catostylus mosaicus; assembly: GCA_964019065.1. Classification (NCBI taxonomy): domain Eukaryota; kingdom Metazoa; phylum Cnidaria; class Scyphozoa; order Rhizostomeae; family Catostylidae; genus Catostylus; species Catostylus mosaicus. The sequence continues at coordinate 4,446,186 of OZ025203.1, forward strand.
TCTTTGTGTAATGCTAAATGCATAGCAAGAGCGCAGTATAATATTAAAATGGCTAACCCATTAGTAGCACCAGGCGTTTAGCTGCCATTTTTATCTCTTTTCAATGCTGTATGCTAATCAAGAAAGCAGTGTTATGTCATAACGGCTAGCCCATTGGTAACACCGTGTGGTTAGCTGTCATACTCATCTCTTTACATTGCTGAGTGCTAAGCGAGGGAGAAGTATAATGTAACAATGAAATGTCCATTGCTAGCACCGTGTGTTTAGCTGCCATACTTGTCTTCATTTGATGCTAAATGTTAAGCAGGAGAGCAGTATAATGCTGCAATGACCAGCAACTGGTAGCATCGATTTTCATTTCAGAATTCCACGCGTCTTTCCAAGCGCAAGCAGGCACTTCGCCCCAGAGCTACTAATTTGCAAAATCAGACAAAATCATTTAAGTTGAAGCCGAGTTTGACACGGTAACATAATCATGAAGCATTGACATTCATTTCGAAACAACCATATTCATACGTTATACATATTTATATTCTGAAGTCATTTTATCATTGCATAATCTGGTGACATAAGTGCTTTTAGCAAAGTACCAGGCATATTAAAAGATATTTAAATACACTCAATTTAATAACGCAAGAACAATGAAATGATACCTCGCAAAATTTAGCAGCAACGGCACCTTCTAAGAATCGCCGCGCTTTCATACGCGCACATTTTTTCGAGCTGTTAACTAAATATGTTGTGTACTGCAAAATTGTCTTTCAGTATAATAATGTCTATAGTGCCAGTTCTTAGACATACATAACTCATGCTCTATTAAGCTAAAATCATGCCCAAGACGAACATTTTTAATTAGCTTTGACGTTAAAGCAATTATCTCAAAATCTACAAACTTTAATCTAACGTTCTAAACTACTCGCCTTGTGTAATTTTTTTTATTCTGAACATTTAGTCGCCTATATTTTTTCTATTTTTGTTGTACATAAACAGATATGAATTAAAAAACTGTCTCGCGAATTTTTTAGCTTTTAAATTGAACAAAGTATTTGAGGACTTATTTTTCTGCCCTCTGAAATTCTTCACCCAGGACTCTTCAAACGCTGATTGGTCAAAACAAATTACAGCATCCCTTGATAACAAACTAGGCTATGGTTTTGTCAAAGTTATATACAAGAATTTCAGAGAACAACGAGAAAAAAGCAAGCTAACTTTATTCAGAACCCTTAACTATAATATAAAAACTGTTTTATCTATTCAATAGCACGATTTCGCTTTCTCTGCATCTAGTCGTTTCTCAGCAAAATATTAGTGAAAACATGGACTATTATCATAATAGCAAGCATTTATCATTTCGGAGTCCTGCGGGAAGACCTGTTGCAAATTGCCTTAATTACTCAATAATATTTTTGATGCCTTTATTATGCTGTATTATCCGATGACCAATTTTACAACAAAATGCTGAACACTGTTTGCAAGTTGTTTAACATCAAAGAGGTAGAATAAGTTGTTTTTATTTAGCTTAATGTTTGATATTTAGAATAAGAGGACGTACTTCATGATAAACATTTGCGAATGAAGTCCCTCACATCACGCATTTCCTGAAGAAAGGAAGAGAATGGATGTTTAATCATCAACAAGCGAAAAACCAAAAGTGTTTTGCAAGGTTAGGTGAATCCATTTTGCAAAAAGCAAAAATATTTGGAGATGCTAAATATGGAGAAACAAAGGCGTTTTTGATATGAATGGAAAATGTATGAAAAACAAGACAATAACATACATGAAAGGTACCATTTGGAATACTAAATAAAAAGCAACAATGGCGTATTGATATGGTTGTAACTATGAATAGAAACAATACATGAAACGTACCTTATTACTTGAGCTATGGCCTAAACCATTGTATGTATTAAATACAATATTATTATTCATCCTTTTGCAATATTCATGCGTTTTCACACCAAAGGCGTAATTTACAACAGGGTCGCTATTACCTAGAAGAAACAAAACTATTATAGGTACAAGTCGAATTAATATAGTGAATGATAGAGGTGATGAAGATGATGATGATGACGATAATGATGATGATAATGATGATGATAATGATGATGATGATGATGATAGTGAAAGTCATGATCATATTGATGATGATGATGATGATGATGATGATGATGATGATGATGATGATGATGATGATGATGATGATGATGATGATGATGATGATGATGATGATGATGATGATGATGATGATGATGCTGATGATGATGATGATGATGATGATGATAGTGATAGTGATGATCATAATGATGATGATGATTATCATAAAAACCCGCGGTATACTTACCATGGCCTAAAAACATTGGAGTTGAATTATTTTTTCCTGATGACACCTGGAGAAATAAAAAAAATCAATCAATGATTTGATCAATCGATCGATCAATCACTCGAACAATCAATCAATCAACCAATCAATCAATCAATCAATCAATCACTCGAACAATCAACCAATCAATCACTCAATCAATCAATCGATTAATCAATCCACAAGTCAATCAATCTATCAACCAAGCAAGAGGTTCATCAATAAATCAAGCAATCGATTGATCAATCAAACAATCGATCGATTGATCGATCCATTAATCGACCAGTCATTCAATTAAACAAGCAATAAACTAATCAGTTATTTTACCAATCATTTCAACATAACATCAAAACTTAGCCTTACCGCTGGAAACGCTTTACTCAAAGGCAGCCATGTGCTTAGTCCAACAACGCCACCTAACTTCAAATTTGATGTTAAGGCAGCATATAATGCAACAGCACCCCCTTGTGAGAAACCACCTGAAACAGAAAAAGAGCATGTTTTTCAAAAGAAGTGTTTTCAAATGCAGGGTGTTTTGGCATGCTTCAAGAAGGCATCTTCAAGAAGGCAATACAAAAATGCAACATCATGTTTAAAAACGATTCTCACCAATGATAATTCTCTCGGAGGGAATGCCGTTTTTTACTTCGTCTTGAACCATTGATTTCACTGTGAAAAGTAAAATGATTGATGAATGATTGATGATGATGGAGACAATGATGATTAAGTTTATTATAATGATTAGGATGATACAGGTGATTAAAATAGGATGCAAATGATGCTGATGATGACATGATCAAGATGTTGTTATGATGAATATGATGATGATGATGATGATGATGATGATGATGATGATGATGATGATGATGATGATGATGATGATGATGATGATGATGATCGTAATGGTGATGATGATGATGATGATGCAGATATGGTTGATAATGATAATGATTAACTTACAAAACTCTGAAGCCTCTTCGATTCCAGCTTTGTCTTCCACTCCATCTACATTCAAGCTTTGAATATCAAACCTAGATGATGAGACTTCTATTAAGATCTGCATTTTTCAATGGCAGTTAGGCTATGATCATCAACATAGCTACTCCATTAGTAGGAGGTTGACCACTTAGTATTCTAACCATTTCTGTATGAACAATGCCTGAACTGAACTGAACTAAACTCCATATGGAACTACACCAGAATAAGCTAAGCCATGAAATGAAATCAATTGAATTTGTCATCCAGCCAATAGGAAAATGAAATTGAAAAGACTCACCAAGATGGCATCTTCATTCCAAAATTCAAGGTAACTGGTTGAATTTTCCTAAGAATTTTTACAATATTATGTTAATGGCAATCATTATTAAGATAACAAAGATAAAAGAGAAGGTCCAGATATCATCAATGCCACAATCAATTTCAATGACAATGAAATTGTTCATTATGATTATGATGACATTGATGATATAAATAGAGATCAAAATGACGATGATGGTGACAAATAGCTTGATATTACATTTCAATGAAAAATAACAAATAATGTTTATACTTACGCATTTGGAAAAAGATATTTCACGTAAGGTTCTGCAATTGCTTCAAATCCTTGACACCACCCATGCCTAAAAAAAGACGGATAAATTATTTAATAAATAAATAATTAAGCATTTCATGGCAATCTTCTGCCAAAATTGGTTCATTTCAAGTTTTAATATGGCAAAATGTGATTTATGCATGGCAACAATACCCTCAGAACTCTCAACAAAACCTTGAAGTGAGGCTCTAAAGGCCATGCAACCCAGAATGCAGAGTATGTCAATGGTGCACCCAAGATAATTCTAAAATGCAAACAGGCATGCAACATTGAAAGGGAGTTGGGGTGGGGTGGTTGGGGGTCATAATGTAGCCTTGCATATTCCTTAATAACCTTTAGGTTCCTCTATGTCACAGCCTACCAGCTGTCTATCCATACATAAAATATCTCAAAGGAGCAAAATCTGGAAGATAACTAATTGAAATGTAAATGTGACCAACTTAAGTCAAGTAGGCTAATTACAAATATACACATGAACAGATGTCTGCTTAAGTTCAATTTACTATTAATTGGCTGAGACAAGAAATTTGCCTATATTGTAAATGAAAAAGTTTAATATTTAAAGGCCCAGTGAAGTGAAAATCATGAAATCTGTAAAACCTTTTTTTTTGCGTTCTCCAGTGTCAAATGAATTAGAAAAATTTTGTTTTCCCTTCAAATTCGATATAGATTTCGCAAAACGGCCATCCAAAGGATGACCATGACGCAAATTCTCACGGAGTGTTCGTTCTTCCCTTGTGACGTCACACGGGGTAGCAACGCGGTTGTTTTCATTAGCAACCGCCTTGGATGCATAGGAAAGTTTCATTTATCGAAAGTTAATCGGATTTTTCTCGTGAACTTAGGCATATAAATAGTAATTGTTAAAATGGTTAAGCATTGTGTTGTGTATGGTTGCAATAATTCACCGGCTGTTGGGATTACACTGCATGAATTTCCGAAAGAAGTATACAGATGTAGGCAATGGGTCCGGTTTGTCCAAAGGACAAGAAAATGGGAAAGCAAACCACACACAAGCCACATCTGCAGCAAACATTTTGCCAAGGAGGCAATATCAAACTATTTACAGGTGGAAATGGGTGTTGCCAAGAGAATTTTGTTAAAAGAAGATGCCGTCCCTACTATTTATCCTTTTAATAAAGATGAATCAGCCAGTACGTCTTCGATGCTTGAGACAAATGAGACATCATGCCCTGCCTCTGCATTGCAAGTCACTTCAAGGCAGGCATTCAGAAAAAGAGAAATTGCCAGGGTATGTTAAATTACTTAATGAATTTTCAAGAAACTTTATCTGTTTTTTATTCAGTAAGAAAAATTGTCTATCTTCTTTTTATGGCCTATCTTCCCTCAATGTGTCAACTCTGCAGCTGTTGCTTTACAAACCACACATTTTATTATAAACACACCACTGTATTATTATATATCTACTTTTAGTCCATGTCTAAATGAAACTGTTTACCTTTTCAGTTGTTAGCATACTCCGAACCATTTGATGCCCAAGATAAAATTATAGAGGAAGAGGGGGTTTCAGTAGCACCAGAGCCGACATCAAAAGATGCCTCATGCCAGACAGATTTTCCCACGGAAAAAAGGACTATTGGAACGCAGACACAGATATTTAAGAGTCAGAGACGCTCGAAGGGTTAGGCTTTCATATAGAATATATCACAATTTGCAACAACTGAATTACAACTGTATTTTAAAAAATTAATGATTAATCTTTATATTTCATTCATTTTTATACCAATCTGCACTTTCATAAATAAAGCCTGACTTACGGGGGCTACTTATAAAAAGATAAACTATCTATAATGCTTATAAGAAATACATAACACAAGCTTCTTTTCACAAGATAATGGTCATTTCTACCATTATGTTTATAAACAGTAGACCTTATGCAGTGCTGTTTTCTTGATTGCCAAATAATGAAAAATTCATTTTTTTATCTAGGGATACAAGTGAAAGTAAAGTGCAAAGATGCGTCAGTGCAGGCTATCAGAAGATCCTTGACCCCTGTAACATCAACCCCGAAAAGGCCTCGACTAGAAGACTCATTTGAGATATCTGAAGTTGAATCAGAGCTTGACTCTAGCTATGTGCCATTACAGTCAATTGAGCCCAATGAAACAACAGTGTAAGCTTCTGAAATAATACTATTTATAGTCTGTTAAGTTAAGGCATCTTTTGTAAAAACCTTCACCGCAAGATCCAGATATTTTCTCATAAAAGAGTTAAATACCTATCACAGAAGTACCAAATAAATGTGAATTATTCAAAAGAAAAGAGTCTGTTTCTTGTTGTAGAAATGCCACTTTTATCAGTGTATTTTTTAGATCATTATGCTTTCTTCTAGATCTCCAAGAAGTCAACGCAAGTTGCTTGTCTTTGAGGATCAATTATTAAGTCTATTTAATGAATGTCGTGTGTGTAATCAATGTTGTAATGTGGAAAGTACCTGTATTGGAACATTTGTTGCCATCAAGCAAAGGTGTCTACATTGTGACTTTCAACGAGAATGGCAGAGTCAACCATTTATTAATGATATTCCTGCAGGAAATCTGCTTTTATCTGCTGCAATTTATTTCAATGGTGCTTCTTTTACAAAGATAAATAGAGTTTTAAATGCACTTCAGATCCAAGTAGTGTCTATTAGAACACATTATAGCCACACAAGAAATTACCTCCAACCCACAATTTACCACTTTTGGAAAATGGAGCAAAGCAACTTGTTCCAGAGTTATCGAGATGCTGGTGGACAAATTACATTAGGAGGCGACATGAGAGCCGATAGTCCAGGGCACTGTGCCAAATATGGCTCATACACCATGATGGAGCTGGATTCAAACAAGATTGTTGACATACAATTAATACAGGTTACTACAATAAACTAGATTTTCTTTCTAATTGTTCTGTTCTTCCACTATTGAAAGGTTATATAAAAGGTACTAACTGCTTTGAAAGGTAACAGCACAGAATGTGGAGTCAAATTTTTTCCTTTTTTCCTCAACTCCAATATTATAGGGATGCCATATTCCAGGAGAGAATTCCCCAAATTTATTTGATAATTGCAGTGAAGTGTTACTCATTCTCCCTTGTATTTCTCATTACCCTCTAAGGGGCTATTCACTATGGGTTCATTGGCCCAGCATTTCTTTGAAAAATTTTATAGCTTGTTTTGAATTATGTTCCAGAGTAATGAAGTTGGAGGAAGCTGCTACATGGAGAAGGAAGGCCTTATACGGAGTGTTGGACTGCTAGGAGATGCTGGGTTAGCAATTGAAAGCTTTGTGACAGATAGGCACCCTCAAATTAAAAAATATGTTAGAGAGGAAATGAAAGATACCACCCACTACTTTGATGTCTGGCATGTTGCTAAAGGTAACTTAGTTCTCACAGAATTCTTATCTGTTACTGGCATATGTGGATTTAACCAGTTGTGATTTCAAGGAGGGCTAATTCTGCTGCTAGAACTGTTGCTCATTTTATGAGGGTGTAAAATATACAGTAAACTCTTGGGTGGCTACTTATTTTCAAAAATTTTTCACCTTGGATAATTTTAGAGGCGGTACTCTGGTGTGCAATTATAAACTACTGTAAAAAACAAATCATGCTGATGGTACATTTTGTTTAGTGCTTTTTAGTATAAATTATCTCTTGATAGAGTTCATTTGCATTTTTTGTCTTTTTCCTGTCTCCTCTTTATTCTAACCCCTCAATTTATAAGGTATTTAGTTTACCTCCATTTATCTCAAACACTGTTCTATTATGCATCAGAGTAAGGAAATTTCTTACCCATTGCTACTTATAGGTTATTTAATCAATTGCAGGTCTGAAAAAGAAATTGGAAGCATTGGGTAGAGAAAAAGAATGTCAAGATATAAACAACTGGATAAAAAGTATTTCAAATCATTTGTATTGGTGTGCAGCTAGCAGCAAGTCAAGCAATGAAATTTTGGCAAAATGGAAGTCAGTTGTTAATCACATTCAAAATGTGCATGTACATGATGACCAATTGTTTCCAGTTTGTCTACATGATGCATCATTAGTAAGAAACTATCTAAAACCAAGTAAGTAATTGTAAAGTACATTCACCCCAGAATATAGTCCCCTCCCCCCACTTTTTTCAAGAGTATGTAATTCGTTATTATTAGTCATTTTGAAGCTTTTTTCAGCAGCAAAGATTTTAAATTTCAATCAAATTAACAAATTTCGAATTTTAAACCATTTGTTACTTTCAGGTACAAAATCTTGTGAAAAGATGACCTTGATATTGATGAACAAGAGGTTACTTGGTGACATTGCAAAGCTGAGCCCATTGCAGCAAACATCATCCATAGAGGCTTTCCACAGCCTTATACTCCAGTTTGCTCCAAAAAATGTAGTTTATTCTTACAGAGGAATGCTATGCAGGTGGGTTACAAATTCTTAGCAATACTATAATTTAACATTACTATCAATAATAACTTGGTATAAACTATTGAATAAAGACTGAAGGCAAGAGTGAAGATATGTTATCTTAACCAAAATTAAGCAAAAACCTTTATTTCAGGCTTCCTTTATTGCTCACAGCTCTGAATACTGTGTGAAAGCAAAATATAGTGTCTGAAGCCTTGAAAAAAATGTAACCTATATCTATACATATTTTCTTGCAGGCTTCTTCTAGCTGCAATTCATTTTAATGAAAACTCAGACAGGCCACAAGCACAGGACAGTAATGGGAAACCAGTTTTTAAAATTCGCTTTCCAAAATACAAGAAAGGAGGGTTCACTGTAACACCTACAAAACAACCACCAAGCTATGGTATGTCTTTAACTGCAAGATTGAAGTTAAGTCTGTGCAGGAGTATTGCCTTGTGACTTTTCTTACAGGGTCCATCAATATTTACAAAATTCACTAATGTTTTTTTTCTTTCTTCTAGGGTATATCAACAGTCTACTAGATCTGCTCTGTGACAGAGTAGTTTCCAATCCGGGCCCATTCCAAGAGCTTCTCAATGAAATGAAAATACCTGAAAATTTGTGTGCTGCTTATGAAAGACCTTCGAGCTCAGTTGCCATAGAAAATATGACTTCACGTTTTAGAAAAAAAAAATAAAGGGCAATTAGTTTCTGCATTTGAAGGATAGGTTTTTCAATTTTTTTTCAGTAAAATATTTTTTGTAAAGACAATTCCTTGACTTCAATGCCCTTTATTTCTTAAAAGTGTTTGTCTAAATAAACTAAGGAGCTAAGCTAAGGAGGGCAAATGAAATCCTTCATACTGCTCTGATGGGAAAGCATTTCTTATTGCTGTCACAACACAGGAAGGTAAAACCACTCTGATCTCTTTTCCAAGGTACCCCCAGCACCATTGGACAAAATGCCTGTAGGATACATATCTGTATTTTCTAGAAAAAAAGAAAAAATGCTGCTAGATTTTAAACAAAACAAAAGGAATAAATATAAAAATCCTGTGGATCCATATTTGGTAAATAAGAGGAAAACAATAATAATTTGCTTTTATTGTCTCTGTGAATATTGCATTGCTTCAATTTTCTTGAATTTTGTAGATTTTTAGCCAATAAGTATAGAAAAGTCAGAAATTATTGTTGTGTTTTGTAAATCTTACCAACACTAGAAAGATGATGAAGAAAAAGAAAGTAATTGTACATACTTATTCTCTGTGGATTGTACCATTTCCCCGTATTGCTGTTTGTATGAATTATAGACAGCTTGCATATTCCATGGGTTTGTTGCCACTGCCTCAAATCCTGGATGTAGCGTCATGCAAGTTACCTGTCCAGCCTCTCCACATTTTGCTACAACGGCATCAATTTCTTGACAGCAAACACACTCCTTGCCCTTAGGCATTTTAATGCAGTTACCGCAAGTGCACCTATTAACACAGAAATGCACCTATTAACTCATTTGTACTTTAAGGCCTAATAATGCCGTTGGCCTAAAGTACCCATTTAACTTATAACTAGACCGCTTTAGTGCTACTTGTTCCATTAAAAAAGCGTAAGCTTTAGTAAAGTCATAAGATGCTCAATGACCACAATAAAAAGGGAAACATACCATTCACTTATATTTTGTTGCAATCTCGCGCTATCGTCGTCAGGTTCAGATTCATCTTCATCTTCATGTTGTGCAACATTGTCGTCCACTGGCTCGAACATATATGGCTGAATAGCACCTTGATAGCCTCCAATTGAATCATCTCCGCTCATTTCTTCATTTGAATCGGCTTCGTTGAACGAATCATCATCGATTTCGTGACTTTCCAGTGATAGGGAATCTGATAATGCATCGTCGTCAGCCATGTTTTCAGATCGCAATACCCCGTGTGACGTCAGGCGCCAAAATGTTGTTGTTGTTTCAGAGCAGATGTTTTCGCACTTACCGTGACAATTGAAACCCCCATTTCTATAGAAAAACGCCCGCAAACACGCAACAGACCTATATAGGGTTCTGTTTCTACTATTGATTGACATTATTTTGCAAAAAAAATTTTGCACTTCACTGGGCCTTTAATGTGTTTATAAAAACATACCCAGTATCACCAAGGCCATGCAAAAATATAACCTGCATAACAATAATTAAAAATTAATTATTTAGAGGGATTATAAAAAGGAAATGGCCTGATATTCAAAATCGTTGTAATACGATAAATCATATTTGCCTATTGTTAGTCTAAACTAATTAACCTAACATGATGAAGGATCATGCATACAGAACCAACTGTAAATCTCAACTAAAAAAAACCCTTAGAATAACGCCTCAGCTTGGAACAAAGCCTCCCTCATCCTAGGATGTGATCCAGTATTTCAAAGCCCCCTTAGGATATAACCAATTGACTAAGAAAGACGACAAACAATTTTTTACAGACAAAAATCATTTTGCCGCATTTTATGAATCTTTTGCAAGTAATCACAATAAAACTTGATAAAATTTTCTAAACATAAGCAATTTTTTTTGAAAAATTTCTCTAAGCTTGGGTGATTTTCTGACAATATTTCCAACCTGATCTTCCATTAAACCTTGGTGTTAAACCCCAATTTAAAAACATCTCAAACAAATAGATATATAAATATCATATAATTATAATATAATTACAATAGCTTGGAAACTAATTTAGAGATCACATTGTAAGTTATCTCTTTGGTGTTCATGGGTCATTTCTACACAAGTGCGAACATGTTAAGGGGTCCTACAAAGAAGGGGATAATTTTTAAATCTCCCAGTACCCCTGGGAATTGATAAAAGTTTTTATGAAACTGTACATTAATAAATTCTTCAATATAATGTCAAATGACACAAATCAGGCAGATGTTCCCACAGAAATCACTTCAGGGGGCCAAAGGAGCCACTTCAAGCCCCTGCCCCCAAATAATAAAATAGTTTCACTGGGAAACTGTGCATTATTCAAGATGTAGAGGAAAGACTTAAAAGACCTTTAAAATAAAATGTAAAATCTAAGATACAATATTTCTGGAACAATTAATATCTAAAGATGATGAATGATATAAAAACTTATTTCAATTAGTTTAAAATTCATTAAAACCAAAGCATTCCTGCTTTTGAGCATGAATCATTAATATTTCATGAAAAGTTTGCTTCCTGATTTTTCGCTCAAAAGTAGGCCTAAACGGCAAAAAATATAAAGTTTCATTTCTGTGTGTGAAGAAAAATAAAATGAATTAAATTTACGCCAAGAAGACCATGCAGGTCAACGACTAAAAATGATTTTGCGAAAATAAGAATTAACTTTTACATCGAGTGGAAATCAATAACTTTTAATTTCATGTTTTCATATAGGTTTTAAAAGAATAATAGGCCTCTCTAAACACAGCCAAAAATAATTAACTAAGAACTGCCATTTTTTCGAAGTGTAAAGCATTGATCGGTTGCAGTTGTAAAAAAATAAACACAAATTACCGTTGCAGTTTGCTGAACTTTTGGAATGACAGTTGGCATCGACATTTTCGAATAATTTTCAGCCGTTTTAGTCTTGCCTCTTCCAATTCATAACCAAAAAGTCAAATAAGACACAAACAAATGGAACGCTGCGAAGGAAAGTTTGCAGTCTCGTTTGAGATTCAGATTCATATCGAGGCAGCTTGGGTTAATGGGGGGGGGGCTGTGTGTTTTGATAATTGTCACAGGCCTCACCCCCTGTTGGGTAAACTGAAGAAACTACTGAGAGATTATTTCATTCGAAGATGCCCTTACAATTTACAATAATGCATGTGCTTATAATGACTAATAGATATAGGAAAGGTAAGGGCTACAAAAATAATATTTGAAGTAATTCCGCGCTGAAAGACTCTCTGAGCCTCCCCCCTCCAACTTTTTGCCACGCAATTGCCAGTCTGCGGAGGAGACATAACGCGCAGCAACAAAATATCCTATCTATTGCGGAGGAGCTATTGTGCGCAGCGACGCTGCATAAAATCATTCCCGCCATTTTATTGCGAGAAAATTATGCCGCAAATCGCTTTAAAAGAAAACGAAGAACCGGTATGTTTTCTTTCACTTTACGAACGATCAAATCATAAATGAAGCTTGTATCATCGATTAATAGAGCTAATTGATGCGATCTGCAATCGCTTGGTTGGATGATTTGTTTTTGACGCTGGATGTTTTGATAAGTTCGCTTACACAGTTTAGGCCCTCTGATATTTCACAGTTTCCAGTGAATTCTAATAAACTTTGCTTTAAAAACTTTATCAAAAATTGTGGAACCATGCACACTATATACCTTATACATGCAAAATTTAGAATAAGAATTTCATTATGCAGAGTAGGTCAGTACAGCACCTTGTACGTATTAAATTATTGCACAAAGTTGTCTGTGCCCCAGCAGTACCCATTACCCTTGCAAATGCAAGAGTTTTCAGCCGCGCGGGAAAACCGGTAAAATAAAGGTACCCTTGCGCATTGTTCATAGTCCAGCCCCCCTAACTATAACAATTAGCTTAGAAATCTATTTAATATTACACTAAAAGCCCTTTTCCATTACCACTTTTCTTTTTAAGTATTTTAAAATTTTTTTATGACAAAGTTTATCACAATTAATTTTGCAGATAAAAGTTCATAATTCATATTTGATCATACAGAGATTGCAACCAAACAACGAAAGGGTTTACGCGAAAAATAAGCAGAGCAGAAGAGACACAGGAAATTTGATGGAAATGTTTCTTGTTTGGTAGATTGATCCAAAATGGAAATGGATTGTGAGGGTGAGGTGTCATCAGCCTGTGGGTCAGATGGTTCCCCTGGGACAGTAAACAGTCCACTTATAAAAACGAAAAAATTTTATGGTCAGAAGGATGCAGTGGTAGCTGAGGTTGGATACCAGAGTATTAGGCAGAAAATCCAAAGCCTACGAGAAGAAGCGCAGTCAAAGAAAGATTTAGAGCCAGTTAAAATTGCAAGTAAATTGAAAATAAAAGAAAAGAGAAATAAGAATAGAAGGAATTCAAAACCTTATTCAAAAGGACAGCAGGTTAGGCCCAAGTTACAAGATAAGGTACTGGAGAAGAAGAAAAGCGATGGCTCAAGACTAAAAATTGGCAAATTAATTTCAGATCGGTTTGTAATGAAAACAGAAAATGAAAAGAAAGTTTATGCAGGGGACAATTTATCAAGCCCTTTGCTCTTGTCAGAAACTAGCTCAAATTCTCCATCAGTAAATGAAATTTATGATGAAAATAATTCAACAGCCAGTATTGTAGAAGATGAGACAAATTTTGGCGAAGTACAAATGAATGGTAAAGATCAACAGTTTGTTGAGAATGATGAAGTGTCAAATGAAAAATGTACCAATGAATTTTTTCTTGATGATCACAAGAATAACGACTATGATACTGACTCTGAAAATGAAGATTGTTTGCTTAGATACTCTTCAACTGCAAACATGGAATGTAGTGATTACATTAGCAAGGATAGAGATGGATGTAACAGCCTAGAATCTTCAGGTCTTGATAGTAGCACAGAGAATGGCCCCTCTGATAGTGAAAGTGGCGGTAAAGCATTTTCAAATGAGGAATTTAACGAATTGGATGGTGAAGAATCAGATTCAGACACAGAAAAATTTGATACATCACTTTGCTCAATTATGGACAAAAGTTGTGGAAGCAAGAAAACTTTGATAAATGATATAGAGAATCAAAATGTGATATTAATTGATAGAATGGATACTAACTGCTTGGTTGATGCTAAAAGAAGTGCAGATCAGAATGTAAAGGGCTTGGATGGTACATTAAATGATAATGCAGATGATGAGAAAGTTGTGGAAGACTCTAGTAAAACTTTGAGTGGTAGCATAGCTAATAATGATTCTATCCTTAGTAAAAATAGCAGTTTGAAAGTAGAGAAACAAATAACCACTGAGAATGCTCATGGATTGTTCAAGTATTTCAAGAAAACAGCAAAAGTGGCACAAAAAAAACATGTTGATAAAATTAATGCTGATAATTCTCCTTGTTTATCTAATAATCAAAAAGAAATTTATAGAATCTGTGCCAATTTGAGGTCCCCCAGGAATAGACAGAGTCCACGTAGTAAGAGGAACTCGATTTTTAGCCAAGAAGTGACGATTGAAGATTTAGCCAATTATGCTGGGTAAGTCTGCCTTGGATGATGTAAACATTACATAAATCTTTCACAACCAATCAGAAATGTAGATTGCCATAATTATAGGCTTTCTGTTAGAAGGCATTGAAGCATAATGCTGCAGGCCTGAGGTGGCAGGCTACAGCCATTTTGTTGATATATTTTAAAGTTTGAAATTTTCATGATAATCTCACTGAGGTAATTTTATTTTAAATATTTCCAGTTTTGTGCCTAAAAAGGAACCAGTTTCACCATCCGTTCATGATGTAACAAATTTTCCAATTCAAGCAAAAAGAGCCAAGAAGACCAGCCCTAAAAATGGCAGCAAGAAATTTGAACAACTTTATATTGTAAGTTTGCTTTTGACATGGGTATTTTGCTTGAAATCAAGCAAGGACCCATTATGATAAGTTTGTAGATTTCATGGAAGTGGGGAATTTTTGTGCTAGAAGTTTCTAAGCAGTCTCTTGATGAAGAAGTGAAATTTGAATTCTGAATAGTGCATGTTATTTGCTGCCAGGAAAGATTCAAGAATTTTCTTAAACTTCTTAGAGAATCAAGAATCTTCTTAGATCATGTTCTACTTTACTTTACAACTTTACGACTTTACAGTGGAGGGGGGAGGAAAGGAGGGAATCCTGTAATGTTTGCATGCAGGCTACCAGTGCATATGAGTGCTTACAGAAAAGAATCACCATGAATTTGAATGTCTGTTGTTTTTAAGGATGTTGGGCAAAAGAATTTTGGACACACTACATGTCCCACATGCGGAATGGTTTACACAAAAACATTACCAGAAGACACATTACAACATTCAAAATATCATCAAAATTTAATGCAGAAGCTTAAATTTAGGGTATTTCAGACACTTTACTCTTTTCCCTTGAATTTTTATATCGTACAGATTATTTGTCTTTGATATTTTTGTCACTCAACCTTGATACGTCATGCTCGGGTGGTTGTCATGCATGAATGTTGCTGACCACCAACAATGGTACAGTTGGCACTTTCCTCGTATCTATTATAGATGACTCTAGCTATGCAGAATCCATCAACAGAATGTTGAACACACGGCTGAGCTATACGTAGATAATAGTATCTGGTTACATTTGCTTTGTGTTCCTACCGCTTTGCGTGGTTCGTTATCTCCGTTAGAGTTAGATTCCTCAGTTCATGTTCAAGTTGGTTCAGCTTTCTTATGATATTCATTGCTTATTTTTTTCCTTTAATTAGGGTTGGAAAACAGAGCGTGTTTTGACCGAGTACCATGATGGGAGAGTAATACAAGTCAATCCTGGTGACAATTTTATACATCTGAGAAAGGTTAGTAAACTATTGTAAACCAATATGAAACTTTGATTTATAGATTGGTATTTTTTTGCACTTTGGCTTTCTGGTTGTATTAATATTTCATATTTTCTCTTCCTTCTAAGCAGGCTCTTGTCTTTTTCAGGTTTCGGAACTGCGTGAAATTGTTGATAACGAGCTTGGATTTGCATATGCTGTTGCGGAACATTCAGATGTAGAAAAAGTGCGTTTCAAATATTATATTTCCTTATGTTTTGTCGCATTAAAACGTACCTTCTATTGCCTTGAGTTTACCCTGCGAATGCATTGCAAAATTCTGTAACAATGATACCTAAAATCCCATTGAATACATGTAAAAGGTCTCCTTTTTATCTGCTAGGTTTTTCTCTTCATATCGAACAAGAAGATCGTCGGATGTGCAATCGCTGTACCAATTCAAAAGGTTTCATTTAATCTTGACCTTTTTGTTTTGATTTTGCTTTCTACAACGGTAAAAATAACTATTTTATGTGCTGCCATAAAAACTAAGGCCATACCTACCATGATGATCCTGAGGGGTGCAGAGCAGCGTCCCGTTCAGAGATGTCCTGTTGAACGGCGACCCACCGTAGCTGAGATGGCAGCAGGAGCGATATTTTGATTTGTTCCAGAACTGAAGCCGTGTTGTTTTATCGGAACTGCCGTTCAACAGGACCTAGGTTCATTGCATGATGGCCGCTGACTAAAATTGAGCTCTTGTCATGTCATGTCCAACTTTGATAGTTCAGCCACTGCCAAGATTGAAAATAAATAATAGCTTTCAAAATAATAATAGCAAAGTATCTAAAGGGTAAACCTTTTCAGTGATGCAAATACTGTTCTCATTAAGGGCCCTGTTTTAATGATTTCCCTCTTTTCATAGGCGTACCCCGTCCTCACATCGAATGACGTATCTAGTCCTGAGAAGAGAAGTGGGGCACCTTCTTTGTCATGGTGCTGCAGGTAAAGTGATATTTATATAGAGTATACCGGGGGTAGAGTTACTATCAGCGAATTATCTATTTGAAATATTTCCAGAAGCACAATTTGATAGCCAATGTTATGCTGGGACCAATGGGAATTCCTCGAGCTACCCCCTGGATTTGAAATAGGATTTGATACCTGACGGAATATCTGCTAAAATGCCGGGAAAAAAGTGAAAAACGATTGAAAAATACAAATGTAGTTGCTTTGTGGCGCTGGAACTTTCTGAAACTTTTGAGTGAAATTTTTATCTTGAAGCTCTGAAGCAGTGCCAGTACTTTGTGGTATTAGCAGAATTTGGGTGTTAAAACAGGCAAGAAGGCAACAAGTTGCATCAAGATTGATTGATCATGTAAGGTATGTGAAGAAATCGCCATAATCATTAAAAACAAATGAATCATAGTGATCATTATCATCGTCAACATAATACTAATGATTCTTTGGTGTTGTGTCGTCGATTTTTTCATCTTCATCAACTCATCCTCCATCTTGTTTTTCAACAGGCGGTATTTCATTTATGGCGTTGAAATCAGCAAAATACAACTCGCTTTCAGTGATCCAACCCCAGATGGCAGAATATTTGCAGAAAAGTATTCCAAGACTCCTAATTTCCTTGTTTTCCGTTGATATATTATATGTTGCAACAACGAAGTTGAATCACAATAAACTATTATGTCCCTAAGACCGCGCTCCAAGTTGTTGGAAGGCATTACAGTTCTTCGGCTGCAACCCGTATTGCCTGCTATCAACATTTCGCGCCATATTTCTCTTGTTTACTGAGAGGGCTGAGTTATATTGAAGTTTTAGGCCGTCAAAGTTTAGTTTAAGTTCAAAGCTTTAAAGCTTTTTGTATTTTGACCTTGTTTTACGTATAGGGTGTAGCCTAATTGAAGCAGTTTTGTGGAAAGTACATTCCATAATTACAATGGTTTATAGATTAAAAGGGAAAGTAGGCTAAAGACAGGCCCTTCCAAGACCTTACTCTTTAACGTGAAATTTTACCTACACAACTTTTGACAATTTCATAAGTGTGCGGTATTAAAATGGCATAGTAATGTTTATTATTTTGAATGACCTCGAAGAAGGGGGTGGTATCCAGTCTCTGTTACCAAGGGAACCGTCACCAGGGGCTGGCAGCCTTGGAAATGTAATTCTTCCGGTTTTATCGCATTTTGAATCTTAAGTTGACATTTCATTTTCAAGTTACAAACTTATTTTCGTTGTTTAAAGAGGATGTTATGTTTTTATTTATTTGTAGACCATTGTACGTTTAGTTAAAATGATATCTATATATGCATTTAGTTATAGAATTTTCTGCAAATTGTTTTTAATGTTTTTAATAATAGATGTCTATATGTTATGAAAAGTTTGAAACTTCAGTTTTTCTTCGTAAAATTTTCTCTACTAAACCTAAAATCTAGATCTACGATAAAAACTTAAGTGGACGTTAGTAATTGAACAAATATCTCCAAAATCTATTAGATTGCTGAAAGAAGAGGAAAGCTGGTTTTCATAATTATTTAAGTTCACGAATGGTTAAAAAATTGTTGAATACTTATCTTGTGCTATACTTATACCACTCTCCTCCCCATTTTGGGGATTGGTTTTGGCGCTGCGTAGCAATCTCCCTCTTTTCTATGTTCCCACATGAGTTGAAAAGAGGCTGATCTTCGCCATGTTCTTTTTGAAATTCTAAAGGCATGGCAAGAGTGGCCTAAAAATCGAAGAAATTTATCTTGTTTGTTGTCGAATACATCACAGTCAGAATGGTAAATATTTAGTTTATATGCTTCTTGATATAATGTTCAACTTGATTGATATTTTAAGTTTAATTTGAGACCTGAAATATGCTCATTCATAGGGTTTGGATCGTTGTGAGAAGGGAAAAATTTTTCGATTGATATCCACTACATTTATTGATTAAAAATGAAAATTAATGCTTTTACCAGGCAGGATGTAAGGGAGGTTTTAAGAAAAATGCCCATTTTTGCCCATTAAATGAAGATAAAACTGAAACAAACTTGATTTGTCCCTAATATAAATTTGTAATGAGAAGAATGTAATATCTTTGATTGTTAAATTGTATTAGTTAGTTTTATTCTTGTTATTTTTCTTGTAAAATTGCGTTAAATTTATCAACATTACATTACATTACATTACATTACATTACATTACATTACATTACATTACATTTCAGAAACCGTTGCTTCTACATGGCCACGAAAGGTCGATAACTACTATCAGATATAACAGAGAAGGTGATCTTCTTTTTTCAACTGCCAAGGATAACAAGCCGACAGTGTGGTATTCTTTAAATGGAGAAAGACTTGGTACTTACGAGGGTCATAATGGAGCTGTTTGGACTAATGATGTCACTTGTATCCTTTCCTTCCTTTTATGTATATATATTTATCTAAAAGCATTACAATACATCCTACAATCTGCTATACATTTCTAGTGTCTGTAAAATAGTATTCAGATGTTACCATGGAAAATGAAAGCAATAACTACCCAATAGCCAACATAAAAAAAACATGCAAAAATGATGGTAAATAAGACAATTTGTGAGCAATATAGTAGATTAAATCTTAAAATATGGATCTAGAAATGCTTATCTTTTGCCTGGAAATTGTTGGGCATGTTCAAAAAAATGACATATGTACTCTTAAAAAATTTTACGTTGTTCCTGAACTTGTTTATTTATTGATTCACATGCAAAGAATCCTTGAATACAGCAAACAGCAATTTACTTCCTGTCTATCATTTCTCTGAAATTAACAGAACTGAAAATACTTTTCTTAGAAATAGATCTGTTTTATACATTTTTATATTTGATAGTTTGTTTTGGGTCTCTTCCTTGACAATTGACACAGGGGATACACATCACTTTCTGACGGGTGCTGCTGACAATACAGCAATTTTATGGGACACTGAAACAGGGAAGAAATTATCCGAGATTGTCACACAATCTGCTGTTAGAACATGCAATTTTTCATTTAGTGGAAAAGAATTTATGATATCTACAGATGCTGCTATGGGAAAGAGATGCCAGATTCAACTTTTTGATGTTCAACAATGCCTTAGTAAGTTGATCCTGAACCTCTGTTTATTAGAAAACGCTTTTCACATCTGCAATTTCCATTAGTTTAAAATACATTGATTCTTAACCCTTTCACCTCTGGATGGGCCATATGTCCCAATGGCAAACATCAGAATAGATGATTTTTCAGGGGGTTAAGTACCAAATATTGTAAATGTTCTGATGACAGTTTTCTATAATAGTTTACACTTTCACCTAAGTTATTTGACTATGCTACCCCCTGAAAAGCATAGAATTATATGGGTTTTAACAGTTTACTGAAAATTAATCTGGGTGCGAAAGGGTTAATAAAATATTTACTATCAATCTGTAGAAAACCTTAGGAGGGACTATTACGGAAAAAGGTTACATTGACCTTTTTAATCCTCCCCTTAATTTTTACAAAAGATTTTGCCTGTAAATTTTGTATAGTTGTAAAATGTTTTGATTTCTTTTTAATTCAATTTCAATTTGAGTCAAACTTTTGTTTTTTTGTGATTATACATCTGCTCTGTATTTAGGTGGCATGCCAGATCCTATCATGTGTATACCAGTGCAGGGACCAAAAGTCACAGCCTCAGTTTGGGGGCCATGCGATGAGTACATCATAACTGGCCATGAGAATGGATTGCTTTGCAAATGGGATCCTAAGGTGAGAACATATGTTTTGTTGTAATTAAAGGAATCACCAAGGAACAAGCCAATTGCTTTTTGCATTTATCATTTGTTTTTAAAAGCAGTGGTGGACACTTGGCCAAATATTGGGGGGCAAGCCTATTGTTTTTATAGGATGACATCACACATTTCCATTGTTTTAGAACAAAAGACTATTGTCTTCCAAGATATTGGGGGGTCCTAGCCCCCCCCCCCAAGTGTCCGCCACTGTTTAAAAGTCTTTGTTCGTTAATTATAATTATTGCTATTGCCAAACCTCAGTTTTTGGTGATTTATCAAGAGTGTTTTTCTTCCCTGTTTTAGACCGGTGAGGAAATTGATAGGGTACATGAACACAGCAAATTAATAAACGACATTCAGAAATCAAAAGATGAGATGATGTTTGTCACAGCTTCAAAAGATCATACAGCTAAGGTATGGAATTTAAAATCCTAGGAATATACAATTTCAGAAAATAATTTAGTTGTGATGAAGAAATGGTATTGTCAGAAAGAAATATGGCATCATGTCCATGTTTCAATGTAGCAGTAATCCAGCTAGCATTTTAGAGGTGTTTTTTAAATTAAAAGGAGGCCAATACAGTCATGTAGTTTTTGCAAATTAGAATATCATTGTCTCAATTTGAAGCTCTGAAGAAGTCCAACAATGCAAGGCAATCTTCTGTTTCTTTGTGGTGCTATCTTAGTTTTTACAAAAAAATGTCTTTTGTAGCAGGTTATGAGTTGATAGAATTCATTGTTGTGAATAGTTTATAACTGCACTTGAAAGAAAAAGTTTGGTCAAATTTGTGATTTTCAATCAATAGGAGATAAGAAAACTAATTTCTTTTATTTTTCATTCCCAGCTGTTTGTTACTGATTCATTCACACCCTTAAAGACCTACAAAACTGAACGACCTGTTAATTCTGCCTCTTTATCACCGATCCGAGATCAAGTAAGTTAATATGTTTCAATTTGGTTGCACAGAAATGAGGCTGTTCTTGCAACTAGGCACTGCACTTTGATGAGGGTACATTCTGGTATACTGCAAGGATTTGCCAAAGATGGTAGTTATTACTTGTTAAGAGCTATCAGATACACCCGTTTTTACTAGGAAAGACAGATTTGTATAAACAGATCGTTTACGTGTCTTATAGGTGCAGGCATTCACAAGCTTCGCAACTATGAGGTTTTGATGAAGTTCAGTTACAAGACTTTCTTCTTGAATCAGCATTTATTTTTAGTTCTGGTCCTAATGATACCGAATAAACTTATTGCGTAAAGCCATCTACCAATGCAACAATTTTTTTCTTAATCAAACCTCAATCGTTAACGGGTAGCATGCTGCATCCAAGGGTGGTAAAGCAATCATACTTTCTCTAATAGACGTAATGTTACATAAAGTATTCCAAAGATTTTAGCTGATTTCTCTGGGGCCTTTTAATGCTTTTTTACCCTGAAAATAGGTTGTATTGGGAGGCGGACAGGAAGCAATGGACGTCACTACCACTTCAGCACGTGTTGGGAAATTCGATGCACGATTTTTCCACATGATATTCGAAGAAGAAATCGGACGAGTCAAAGGTCATTTTGGACCAATCAACAGCGTTATTTTCCATCCAGATGGTAACAGGTATTTAGAGTGAAAAACTTTTGAATATAGGTTAAACGTTTAGGCCGAAAGGAAAAACAATCTGTGACGGTTTATAGTCTGTTTTTAGTCAGAAAATACACATATTTTAGAAAACGAAACGAACTATTTTTAAGCAGTTAAGCAATGATTTCAATGCGGCCAAATTTCTACTTGAAGAAAAGTGATTGAAAAGAAAATACAGACTTTCTTAGTTTTTGTAAACTTGTTACCGAACTAACTTTTTCACTAGCCAAATACTAATTTTTTTATGAACCTTTTCCCCTTTAAAACGTGTACTCTATCGACTATTGATTATGTTATAAAAATACCTAACTTGTTAGAAGATCGATACTTCTTGCTTATAACGCAATTTCATATGTAAATTTTCTATCGATTATTGATTATTTTGAAATGCCCTACATTGAAATAAAATGGAATTGTCTTTGCCCCAAATCTGTTGTACATTTCTTCTTTATCTTTCTTTGCAGTTACAGCAGCGGTGGTGAAGATGGTTACGTTAGGATTCACACATTTGACCCTTCTTATTATGACTTTAAGTTTGACTTCTAAATGGATAAGGTATTTATTTCTGCAAGTTCCGTGTTATTTTTGTTTTCATATACTCTTGTATAGAAGCTTAACTCGTTGATTTCCGTCCAATATCACCCTCGCCCCAATCCATTATTTTCACCCTTACCCCATCCACACATCCATTTCCTTAATTACTCCGCCTGAAAGACAGACTATATTCCCTTAAAAAATTCGGTAAATAGAATCCTTCTAGTTGCCAGAACATGCATCAGAAAAAATCGTTTAGAAACAAACAGATTGCCCCTCCAAATTCGTAAAATATTTCGATGCATTTAACATCACACCCATGTGTATATTCCCCCTCGTAGGAATACCCCCCCACCATCTACGGATTCTGCCCCTTTAACCACCACCCCTTGATCGTTTTTGCCCCTAGAATTGAGTGAAGATTGTGTTCCTTTTCTCGCAAAAAAATATGAGATGAGAACATTTTAAAAATCCGAAATGTTTTGTCATGTGACCCACGAATCCTTGCTAAATTTGGTCAGCAGTCTAGCAAAGCGCACGTGACGAAGAATTATCACTGTTGCTTCCATGGAAGTTGTTCGATATTGTTTAATAACAATTGGCACTTGCAAGTGTCTTCGACCAATCAAAGATTCTTACATTTTAAGAGCATGCGCAGATCTTGCGTGGAGACAGGTGGAAATGCAAAGCTCAGGGAGGTCACTAGTGAATTAGCATCGTTATCTCTAACTGCGCATGCTTTGAAAATGCCAAGCGGCAGGAACTGAGAAAGCCGGAGACTTCTAGCTGGTGAGTGACAGCTGGTGACAACGGAGAGGAGAGAAAGGGAAAAAGTTACCCCTATTTAGCCACGGCGAGACGCAGACGGCGATCGTCGTGTACTGTAGGAGAAGGAAGCCATGGAGAAAGCCAATCTTGCAGACAAGTACGCTATTTTGCAAGACGATATGGAGACAAGAAATGGTCCTAAAGTTGAGAGAGCTCGATGCATCTGGCCAGTGACTTTGTTGCTCTTGGCATTGTCCATTTTTGCAGTTGTTTATTTTTTCTACCCAATAAAAGACGATGGTAAGACTTTCAAATTATTTTTTTTTGATTCTTAAACTTGTTTTATTGTGGCCTCTAGTTAAATGAATGTTATTTGCAGTATTTTCTAAACGCAGCCTACCCACTGCTGAATCCAGACAGTTGTTATAATATATTAGCACCTTTCAGCATTATTCTTTCAAATCCAACATAAACTCGATTCAATTCTCAAATTTATTTCCAAAAGTGATAAAAAATTTATCCATTAATATCTTTCCTAGGCCAATTCGCACTGACCGTTACTTTTAGCATCCCGTTTCATAAGGCTGAAGGTCATATTGATGACTATTGTATGAGAAAATGAGATCATATGATTGGCGTGAGATAATGGGCGTGAAATAATGGCCGCAAAAAGTAGAGGGCAGAGGGTAAAATTGCCCCTTTGTCCCCAAAAAAGCTTTTTTCATGGTGTTACAAGCTTACATTACAATACAGAGGCATCCTTGCAAAGATAGTGAAGCAAATGTTCACTCAAGGATTTTTTTAGACTGGTTCACTCTGTTTGAAATTTTCAAACACATTGAAGAGGATATGCATACACTTCCAGTAATGCAAAAAAATTATTGTTTCCTGTGGACAAACCCTTAACAAACAAGGGTGTAATTTGAAATTGTGAGCCCCCACTCCCTAGCAATTAAGACCAAGAGGAAAATTTTTATTTGTAATGTTCTTTGATGTATTTGTCAGCAGAATCTGTTTGTCATTTCTATGTAGATTATGACACCAATCTCAGAAAATTCCAGAAAAAACTCCTGGCTTGATCAATTTGTTTTTAAGTCATTTATATATACATCATCAAGTTCTTCTTTTCTTCTAGGTTATTTCACAAGGGTATATTACAATCAGCATCATAATCATCATCATCACCATAATGGAAAATGGCATGACAGACCACCATATAATGACAAAGCAAAAATGGGTAATTAATTTCTGTTTTAGCTTTCCTGCTAAAAAAAATTTAATTTTTGTGGAAAAAGCTAATCCATTGTGCCCAGGAAGGTACTTGGAACATTGAAGGATTTTGGACTTGGTCAAAGACTGAATCATCACAGTTTGTGATGAGATTGCAGGTGTACGCAAGAGAAGAGCTGGGAGTCCAAGAGTGCATTTGCCTCAAAGTGTTCATGCTTTATATAGATTTTGCATTTTGCTTAGTTAACTCTGATATACCTCTACAAGTAACTGATTGTTGAGGCCATGTTTTGATTGGGGACATTTGAGCCATGTCCTATTCTTGCAACTTTGTATTGTTTTTTATATCATTCATTTTCATACAAATTGAAACTTTCTTTCATGATCCTCATTCTACAACGGTTCAGCTGAAAAAGGAGTCACATTTTTGTGTAAATTTTATTTTCAGCACGCTACATTGTACACAACAGCAACTGGGGAGTGTTGACAACATTCTGCACCCACTTCAAAGGTTATCCATGGGGTGAAGTTGTTTCTATTACTGATGGTCTGGTGAATAACTCAACTGGTAAAATTTCCATTCATAATTATTCACAATTTTTCATGTGTATATATTCTTGAACAACCTTTCATCAACCCAACCTCATTCCAAAGAGATAAAAAGGGGATTTTAGGGGGTTTTTGTTATTGAATAGAAGTTATTCATTTACCCACTGATATATTCTAAAGGGTGTGGCTTTAGTCCCATCAATGGGTTTTTCACAAAACGAATTTTGCTTGAAATTGGCCAAAGCAAACCTAAGTAATATTGTTGATGTGCAAACTTTGTTGATGTGCAATCCAAATTTTAGCTCTTTAAGTGTCAAATCTTGGATCATTTATCAATTCAACAGACCCGAATGATAAGTTATATGTTACTCATTTTCTTTATTTATCTTTTAAAGGCATACCATTGATTTACATCTCCGTCATGGATGTCGCTGCCAAAGATCTGGAAATCAATCCAATGGCCTCTTTTACCTTCTCTGAAGCAGAAAGTGATTGGTGCAGGCAGCACTCTGTTGACCCAGAAGATCCACGGTGCAGCAGAGTTCATCTCTTTGGCAAGGTCTGGTTCTGATAATTAAGAAACTAAAAAAACAACCTTGTCAATGGCACGTTTTAATTTTTAGCTAGCAGTGCTGCTTAGGCTCCCAACAGGAACTGCAGGGCCCACTGGGACACTAGCAAATGTTTCTGTTGGCCGCTTTGAAATCCTAGAAATATGTCCACAAGAAATGTTTTGTTTATCTGGTTGCATTCATAGTTCTGTTAAACAAGTAGTTTGGTAATTGGAATTTTCAGAAAAAGTGGTCACAGAAAGTGGTGACTGGTAAAAAAGTTTCCTTATTTTCTCACCATAATTTGCATCTTTTTATACCACTGCTATATTCCAATGTTACTCCAAAGGTAACAGACAACTACTTTGTAAAAATAAACATCAAAATGCAAATTAATTTTTCTTTGCAGATTGTGAAACTGAAAGATGAGGAAATCCCGGCTGCCAAAAAAGCCATGTTTACAAAGCATCCAGTTATGGCAAAATGGCCACCCTCACATGGTAAGCTTTAGTTTTATTACTACCTTTCTACTTTAGCTTTTGTTTGGTTTTTTAATATAACTGGGATATGCACATCTGAAAGGAATTGCTTGAATCTTTGGAGTGGTAGCCTAGCCCTTCCTCAGTAACTCCATTTTTGTTCTTGTCCTGTTCTAGGCAAACTTTTGCTCAATTTAAAGTCATTGAATCTTGGTAAAAGGAGAGGGTGTGCCGCAATTTTTTGAGCCAGTATTTCTGCTAAGATTAGCCTGTAGCTAAGTTTGCATATGAACCATAATCCAACGTCTTTTACCCCAAGCTATGTGTTTGAACCAGAGATGTAGCCAGGAGTTTTAAAGGGGGGACCCAATTTTGGCAGTTTCACATAAGAAAATAATTCTGTCTCTACCAACGGAATGAACGCGTGGTGATGACTGTAAAATAAAAAGAATGAGATGGTTTTAGGAACTGTCGTTGTGCTGTTGTTTGCGCTCAAAATTGATGGTAAAGCAACATTGATATATATTTTCTCTTTCAAAGGGGGGAGCTTTGGCTACCCCCTGGCTACGTCTCTGGTTTGAACGCTGCGGCTAAATGAAATTAAGCGAATTCTCGGCCTCGGTCACAAGCAAGTGGTTGTATTGCCCAGGATGTTTTGAACACATTCGATATGAGATAACAAACAATCTACCCTGAAAAGACAAATGTAACACCTGTTTCCTAACTAACATGTCAAAATAAATGTTTAGATATCTCTAATTTATGTTTTGATCGAAGTTGACGATTTTTTTGAATGTGCTTTTTAGATATGTTGCAAAGCGCGAATGTCTTTCGTTTTACTCGCGATAAATCGACAGCATTTGTAACAATAATGATTGAATAGGCCCCGCAAAAATGGGAGAGCGAACTTGCATCTACACCATTCATTAGTTTTGTTGTTCTGTTTATGTTTGGGTTCATTATGAAGCGTCCATTATTGATGGCAAGTCGGGTGCTAGGTGGTCTATGGAGGTCCCTTATTTTCTTCTCTTCCTTCTAATTAATAGTTTCACAATAGAGGCCTCCCATGGTATTAAGTATAGAGGCCGTCAAGCCCACAATAAGTGTAAAGTTTCTCTCAGAATTCTCATTGTTACCAAAAACCCTCATCTAGCATTCATTATTTTATTCATTTTAGAATTCTTTTTCGCCAAGATTGAGTTGACGAAAGTTGAAGTTTTGGATTACTTTGGCCCACTTTCAAATGTATCTATTGACGATTACTTGAAAGCAAAAATTTAGAAACTCCATTTTTTGCTTCTGATGCCAGCGATAGGAAAAATGGCTTAAACTTGACTATTTTAAAAAACTGAGCCATATGTATCCAATTAATTGCTTGGTAACTTACGATTTGCTGATGACGTAAATGTCGTGTTATTTTCATTTTTTTATTCTTTATTTTTTATTTTGATAAAATTCGTATTTTAATATACTTTTAATGCAGATATGATTTACGCTTTCAGAAATTTATAAAACGCGCTGATTATGTATCGTTAAGTTTAGCTTTTACAGTAAGGTGCACCAAAAAATTGTAAACATAAATTTTGATTCTTTTTTCTGCATTTTTTCTATTCTGTTATTTGAGAGACTTTCCCTAAATATGAGAAATATTGCCCCCTCGCACCCAATAGATCCATGTTTGCTATCGACTGAAAGATATAAGAAACTTGCTTCAGCATATGGCGGATAATTTTGGTAAGTGTTTCTAGACTTGATGAAACTGCAAAATGTATGCATGTATTCTTCCTAATTCGAAATCTTCGAAGCTTTTGAACTGCAAAGCTTTGAATTTATAAAGTTATTGTTAAAGTTATTGAGGTTTGTTGGGTTTGTTATTTTCAGGGAACCAGAGAGATTTGTTAGAATTAAAAATAGCCAAAATTCTGAACGAGTTTGACTGCATGTACATCCAGTTCTATTTGCCTCCATCTAGGGTAAACCTCGTTGTGATAGCAGCCAGAAATTAACTGGTTTTTTCTTTGCCAAACCAAAGTGTACTGTATCAGTTCAATTGAAGTAAACAATATTTAATTGCGCCCCCAGGGAAAAAGAAAGGTGTGAAGGGGGACATTTGAGACAAAAATTTTGAGCTCTCATGGGAATTGGTTATAATTAAGTGCCTGTTTCCTAAATAGTTTGAAAGAATTGTTTATAATTAAGGAGTAGCTAAAGAAATGCATGGTTTACTAAACCTCGATTCGACCCTGCTGACTTCGATCTATCTACACGAGGCGTCTATATTTTTATTTACTTTTGAACCTGCATCATAATTATAGCAAGATCCCTGACAGGTAAATGATTATCATTTCTACAATTTCTAACTACTTGTTTACTCAGCTAATCGCCGGCAGTGAATCACAGAAAACATGCAAGAGCCTACGCATTTTGGGATGTTTGTAAGTATCATGTTTTGGTTGATGTCAACATTTGTTTTTCTGAGCAGAATGATGAAACAAAAAATGAAAAATAGAAAAACAGCACATTTCTAGTAATTTTGGAATTTAGTAGAATTTTCCTACTACCAAAGTGCTTAATTTCAAACGTTTTGTGTAAGAAACCCAGTTCTCATGCATCTTAGGAATTGTAGCGTTCTTTTAAAAAACTTTGACTACTTCAACCCTTGATATCTTTAGCATCTAAAAGAACAAAATTCAGTTCTTTGAAGAAATCCAGTTTTCTTGGGTCCAACACCATATAAAAGTTAAATGCAGGAGTATTAACAGCTGTTTGCTGTCAAAATGGAGCTGAATAACAATTAAACGCAATATGATGTTTGAAAATTTCTTACAGTTGTAACACTGTACCAGTAATCGGTGGTTTAGAGCTTCACTAGTAAGTTTCTTATAAATGGGTTTCTTATAACGAATATGTGTAATTCAATGAGTATTAGCCAGAAGCATTAGTTTTCCAAAATATTTTAATCTTTAATTTTACTCTAGATGATTTAGATCTTTTAATCCCCTGAGAATGTTGAATGCCTGGTATTATTCGAGAGCTTTCAATCCGCTTCAAAATTAAGAAATGCCCTTGGGGATCTGTGCTTAACTCAATGCCCCCTGAAGCTTTTTGGAACTCACATACAGAGAAATGTGGCAGCAAATGTTGCACGGGGGTACATAGATAGAGGAAATATCCTTGTTTCGATAAACCCACAGTGGATATTGTCTGATCAACTTTGCAAATCTTGACATCTTTGCCCCCAGGTATTTCTTTGTTTTGCAGTAACTTATACTGTGCCCTATGGCGTCTGCAGGGGGCTAACAATATTGAAGTTGATAACGGCGGGAGTGCATAGGAAATATGGTCGAATTACAATTATACATTCATGCATTGTATAATCTTAATGTTTTGATTTGATGATAGAATGATGACATCATAGTAGGCCATGTCCATGAAATTTTATGGGACGTCATATCCCCCCCCCCCTCGTTACAGCCAATGGCCGGGATCATTTTTTTAAGATCTCATATCGTTGTCTTCGATTGAAGAATCTTCTCCATAGACCGCATCGACTCCATCCTCCCCAGGAACTTTTACTTCCTTGCTAGCCCCCCCCCCTCCATGCCCTCCCTGGCAACGCTACTAGCTACAGCATGGAATTGGTTAATTCATTTAACCTACGTAAAGAGGCCAGACATTGCGTTTTTCGATAGCTCCTTGGTTACGTCTCTGTCAATATAACAAAGTCCATATTTGCTTGGTGTTTAGTTGCTCTTCCGTGCCGATTTAATTAAGTGAATGGTATTTACAGAAATCTCAACATTTCTATTCTCAGCACTGCCTCTCGCGACAAAAACCTGGCAAATTAAAATCAGTTGTATTACACTTGGATACAAGTTTTCACTTCGGGTGAGTGTGTTATTCACCTCAATTGTAATTATTCGCCATTATTCGCGATTTATGTAAAAGCCACGAGAGGCTTTATTTCCAAGTGTCCTCTAATTTCAATTGACATAGGGCAACGGATCACCTTCTAAATGGATAATTATCTCGAAAAGATTGTTAAAGGGCGTACGCCCATTTTATTTTCTTCTATTCTACGAGAAATTGGTTTATAGAAAAGTAGTACTAGTGCAGAGATTAGAAATCTATTACTGAATGACTATCTGATAAAAATAGGAATTATTGTGATTGATTAGCTGTCAAAAGTAGTAAAGGTGAAAATACTCACTTTTGATAAGCAGTTTGAATGAAAATTTGATTACTGAAATCGATAGGCTGCTATGAAAGTTCGAGTACAGGGGAAAACATTTTGCAGGAAATTATAAAGCTCCATTAAGAAGCTGTAGGGATAATGTGTTTATAAGCAATGAAATGAACTTTAAGCAACTATTGCTCAATTATACAGCTAAAGGAACCCACTATCTCATGATTGGTGATTCTATCCTTGAGGATTAGAGGTCCTGCCTCCGACTAAAAGGTTTGATTTTCCAACAAATTCTTCTAGCTTTGTCCCAAAAACTAGCCCTGTCCCAAAATAAACCAAACTAAATTGATCTTCATCGAGTCAAATGAATATTAAGCACATCGAGGGCGCAATGAAGCAAGTGTAAGCAGATAGTATTTCATCACAATCCTGCTCTTGCTTAGCTTGCCCTAAAGGGCTTAGAGTAAGCTAAAACCAAATTTTGCCATTAATATAAACTGGAAAAGTGTAGGCGTTTTAATTGTACAAAACCAAGGTTTATTCCAGTCACTAGAAGTTTGAATGGAACCAGTTAGGCCTCCGTATCTAGTGGGCTGCAAGCTAGGTTTAAATTCCGAAGATTTTTATAAAATAAATCTAATATTTATGTAAACACATGATTGGTCTTCCTTTTGAATTGGTATCTTGAAGTTGTACATGGATTAGACCTGTCCCAACTCAGTCTGTTCGCTCTTATAAGCAACCAAAACAAATGAGGTTAATGTTCAGAACTATTGAAACTGTATAAAATAGGTTAGACTGTTATTATGCACTGAAAAGTTGCAGCAATCGCAGGATTTTAATACTGAAGCTTTCCTAGAACTCTCGTAACACAAATTCAATATTTTACATTTAGCGCTTTTTAGCATATAACATACATTGCTGTTATTTTTGAATAACAATTTCCACAAAACTAAGCCTTGGTTGCCTTGCTTTGCCAGTTAAACATTGAGAATTTTCAATACAGCTGTTTTTCCAAGTAATATCAAATAGGTTCGGAAGTAACAAAGCATTGTTACACTCTCTTTGGTCAGAGAAACTCAGCAGTGAACTTTCCTAGTTCTCTGAAGCAGTTCCGGTTTTAGGGGCAGGGGGTCATGGCCCCAGGCCCCGTACTTTTGGTAGTCAAGAAAGGGCTCCGCACCCAAGAAATCTTTAAAAATACTAATCGAGTCGCTTTTATTAGGAAAATGCCAGGCAAGATCTTGAGGCATAGCAAGTTTAGCGAAAACAATCTTGGTTAACAAAAAATGTTCAAACAAGGGCCCCGCAGATGATTTTGGCCCCGGGCCCCGCAGTCCCTAAAACCGCCACTGCTAAGCATGCATTAAATTTGGAATATAAAAATCATCGAAATGATCTGATACAAAGTTTCTGATTTTAGCCTCTTTGCCGCTGACACTCGATGGCCTAGGCCACGTTGAGTTGGGGTCAGTCTGCTCTGAAGAGCTGAGCACAAGTTTCTTTTAAACAACTGTCTTAAAAAATAATACCTTTGACATATGCGGCTCTCTGCATCTTTTACAAAAAAATTGCTTTTCTTTGTCCTCACAAATCAATTATTTTCAAGATGCAATGCATTATCTTTATCTAATCTTGCAACCGATTCCCTGCCTCTTTTCAACGTCAATTTAATTTATTTCACACTACTTTCAACTGGAAATTAATAAAAAATTCATGACATTAGTTCAAAGATCAGCATGACTTTTTCATCCTAGCGAGTTTCTTGTTGCACTGTAACACAGTTTTATATCATTTTGCAAATGTGCTTAATTCTTAGACTGGAACTGCCCAGGTCAAACGCGAGAAATTCCTTTTTCACACTTCTAATTAATTAGGAATTCAGAAGGGATTAATCTCTTGACATCATCGGGTTGCCCCCTTTTTTTATTGCTACCCTTCTTCTTTTAGGCAAGGCATGCAAAGATAAGATGCAGACCCACCTCATATTTTGCCTTTGATTTTGTTGCTCTACTTCGCCCCTTTTTCGGCATTAAGAACCTTAGAATCCTTTTAATTTTTTGACATCAATCGGGCTCCCCCATAGCCCCCTTCCCCCAGTTAGTATAAGATACCACATCTTTAATTTAACCGAGAACCGAGAGGCAATACAAATGCACTAATTATATTTTCATGCAGCCACAACATACTCCAACCTGCTCTCTCTTTATTTAACCACCATCTAAATTCACCGTGGAAAAACCAGATACTGATCACTTGCATTTCTAGATCCGAGTTTTCGAGAAAAAAATGTCGCAAAGAATAACGGGAAGGTGACTTCATGGGTCGCTGCGAAGCAGCACGGGCCCTTTGGCTATGTTTCAGTCAAAGCGAGAAATATTTGGCCAAAAAAAATTAGCAGAAAACCTGCGCTAGTATGCAGGGCTTCAAAAATGAAGGAGAGAAGAGATGGCCACGTCTTGAGCTACCTTAGGACAGGATAACAAGACATGATTTGTTACATAAGCGATTGTCAAAGCTCTCGAAACCCCTCGGTTCAAACCTTACTCTGACTGGCTCTGAAGGCTTTTAACGCTGAAGATTTGATTGTAAGATGTCACAATCTGAGAATTCCTCTTCTGTTTCTGAACGTACTTAGTAGCTTAGAAGATATTTTCCTGGTACTTAGTGAAATATTATAATTTTTTAAATATTTTGATCGATTTTCCCATTTAAAGCGATTAAGCAACCTGGGTGTATGTGAATTTGGTTGCTGTGAGGAATAAGGCCTGGAAAACGTGATTTGATATCGTGCCATTGATTGCGATGCGAAAACAGAGAAAGAACAAATAAGCTAATTTACAATCAAATTAGAAGTTGCATTGATTGTTTTACAACTAAACAGTTTCAGTTGATTACAAAGGCGTTATAAAACCAGTACCGTGGAGAGGGGGAAAGGAGGGGTAACTACCCAGTGGCCCGGGTCTCGAGGGGGCCCGTGCCTTAAATATCTGAGACTAAACAATGTTTATCGATCTCTCAGGAGCCTGAAATTTTGCGTTACAATAACATCTCAAATAGCAGTAATGCAATGAAATGGGGGAACTTTTCTATTGAGAGAGTTATGGTATAATGCCAACATGACACTTTTTAGTCCAAACATCTGGAGGGGGGGTGTCGCTATTTCCATCCTAGGGCCCTTAATTGGCTCTCGATGTCCCTGTATACAACACTATCAACTATAACCAATCCCTCCATCAAACTTTCCTTGAATAACGCCAGTTAGAAATTCTACCTTATGTTGATGTTCTTTTATAAAACTAAAGGAAAGTTATCCTTACCAATGCAAGTTCACGTTGATCTTTTAACCAGGATAGATCGTTTGAATCTTTCCAGGCCTTATTAATTGAAAACAGTCTTTTCAAGGCTAGTTTGTGTTAGCCTTCAGATGCAAACTTCAGTAACCTTTATCTATAAGAACCATCTTTAATTAAGACTCTTGTGCATGAAATTAGGAAGTTCTTAGCCCAGAGATGAAAACCTTGCTAGCTACCTTGATATTCTCTCGATTTTCTTCCTCAACGATTTGATAAACAAAATGGTTTTAGGTGTTTGTATATTTATGCTTTTTTTAAAGAAATATTAATTTTCACATGCTATAGATGTGCATATGGGCGTGTATTCATTAACTTTGATAAACATTACTTCATTTGCTCATTTGCAAAATCAATAAAAGTTTTGCATTACAAAACGCACTCTCTATCAAGGATGCCTATGGTTGCGAGGCAGCGGAGCAGAGGGCAGTTACCATTCCTACCCTCAGAAAATAAGCGTAATTCTTCTATTTTACAATTGTTTTGCCCTTATTTTCCACTCGCTTGCTCTCTCGCCCCTGGATGCTGCAGGCGGTCCTGCCTTCCATTAATAATAACACCCAATTTTTTGATTTAATAAACGATAATGACGTGACGTGACGTGTAACCAGCATTATCAAAAAAGTACAATATTACCCCCTTCCCCCCTTCAATTCTTACATCACCAAATGTGGGCGAGCGATTTGATTCAAACGGCTTTTCCTTCTTGCGATAATCTTATTTGAATCTGCAATACATTACTCTTCAAAACGTGAATATTTCCTTGATCGTTTCTGCAAAAACTCATTCATAATTGATTAGTTACTCTATCTCGACCCCGACTTCTGTCTTCACATTTTAGTTCGAGACTCTCAAGGCAACTGGCAAGACTTCAGCTTCTTTTGACTAATGAGAGACCGACAGCTTGACAAAATCCATGCACCTTTCAGAGGGAACTCCGGCTGAGAGTTCGAAGAAGACGGAAGCATCGGCGAACGACAAGTTGGTGGGCAGGGAAAAATTCACGAAAGATACCAAAGTTAAAGCAAAAAATTAACAGCTGTAAGTGAAACTTCAATCTCTTGTTTTTGTGCCTTTAATAATTCTTAAATTTTAATAATAATGATAAGTCTAAAACGGAGTTTTGGGTATGTGTTATAGAAAATTGCGGCTCACAAACTGAAGATACACGCCTTGCTGCAAGGGCTTTCGGAAACTCATAACTTAACATTTCCCCAACCGGATTAAAGAGATTCGAAATTTTATTGTTTTACTGTTTTACTGTTATGAAAACTATATTTCGTCTAATTTTTGGTGTCAGTAGTTGAACCAAATTGATAAAAAACCAAAAATTAATACAAAAATACCCATTAATAAAATTTCACCATTGTTAATGCTTTCCCAGCCGGCATTTAGTTCTCTTCATGAGTTCGTCAGCTTCTCGAGTGTTTGTAAACTTGATCTCTGAAGATTAATGATAGACCATGCTAATATATTATTTAAAGTTATCACAATTATTATAAACTTTATACCTTAACTTGTTTTTGATGAACCAGCCTCTTCAGAATTCGAATGAACGCGTTCGTGCAATATTTCCTCGTGCTTTTCGCGACGATCTACCAATATCTGCGAAAATTTGTATAAGTCTACTACCGAATCCGCGCACTTTGCGATTTTTGCGACGAAATTCGCCAATATTTTACGCTCCAATCAAACGCTCCACTTTTGCATGGACGGTAAAAAATTTGCGCGGAATTTTACCACAGAGCTCAATATACAGAAACGCATTCCCTTCTGCGCAGATGAAGAGGTAAAAACGTATACGAGAATGTATCCCAGCGGCAGTTTCGCGCGGCAGAATTCGACCAAAGTATTCTCGCACGGGGTACGCTGAAGTTAAGGAAGTTCACTGCTCAATTTTCTAGCCCAAGAAAGTTTTTGATTATGTGTTGATGTCAGAACTAACATTTTAATGTGTAAATTATCAGCTACGTTGAAACATTTTGCTCTTTACTGGCTTGAAGGAAGGTATAGGTCTTTAACGTGTCAAATTTTGGAGAATAAAATTGTGTTGTTAAGAAAGGTCTGAGAAAGTTTAACGTAATATTGTGATTGCTAAGAAAGTTGGAATAGTGGAGTCATTATATACTCCCTGAAAGACTGACGTGAACTTATGAATATTGGCCTTTTATTTTAATTGTTTTCTGTTTTGATGTGACTCTGAAAAAGCCCCATATGCTAGGGCGAAATATTAGTACATTCACTTCAATATTTTTACATTTGTTTATTATTTCTTATTGTCACAATTTTGCTCTGTTCCTGTTCTTGTTTATTTATCGACTCTCATCGCAATAATCTTAACATTCGGTGAATGGCGTATCATCGCGGACATTCATAGCTATTGCCGTCCTATTTTTAAAGGCTGGAGAAAACTTGAGCAGATACTGACAACTAACAAAATTTTTACCCACTTCTAAAAGAGGGTGCAATGTTTTTCCCCAACATTCCGTAGCCCAATCCCCCATTTCTACCCACACATTAGAATATTACGTAATCCCTGAAGTGCCCTCGTCGAATTCGATAAAGCAAAGAGCAAATAACCTAATGTTAAGTAACAAATCTATTAAATTTTAATATTATGTTGTGGTTTTTTTAGGATTCCTATTAAAAACCCACGTTTCATGTGAACTGGTTAAGTAGCTTGTTGACAAATCGCGCAATTTTGACAAATTCTGACTTCTTTTGCGCCTTTCGCTTTTCCGTCAGCCAAGTGCTTCGCTTTTTGGTTTGCATTCGAGGCCATTTTTTTTAGAATTTTTGTCCTACTTTGACTTTAAATTTCTATCCATTTTATAAGAAAACTGCCATAAAGCGGCGTCTTTTTCCCTGCAAGAAAGAATCTTTTAACAGTTGGACGGGTTAGCCTCCACACCTACCCCCTGCTTTTCTGAGCGATGCCTATGCTTTTCACTTTACCAGCAAGTTTATCAGGGGATCATCTTAGCAGTGCTTTCTAGCTGCTGCATTCAAGTACCAGACTGACTCAGTTATTCATGCTTGTTGGGGGGGGGGCAGATTTAGGCCACGAATTTTTTTTTTGGGGGGGGGGGCTTTACCTACTAAGTCATGGTCGCTTAAATAATAAATCATTTATTTCTTTATTTTCATTTTTAATCATTTCTTATAGGCATGACTGATTTGCTCCCTTTTAATGAATGATACGGTAGCGATCTATATAAATACCAACTTTAAAGACTTTTGGCCTATAGTTAGGGGTGCGGGAAGTTTCTATTCTATACAGTTATGGATACTGACAATTCATGTGTTTGAGCCAATTGATTTTCGCCCTTCATGAACCTTCAATGTGTTGTTTTATTAATTTCTCGCTAATTATGTATTCCAATGCGACTGATTTATTGCATGTTGGGAAGCACCTTCTGGCAAGAATATATAATTAAATACTTTCTTATATTTGAAAAACTCAGCATTAAACTTTCTCACCTTTTGAGACTGGTTGGAATTCTTACTTATAAACAGCTTTTTTATGTAGTAATCGTGCCGAGTAGAGCTCTAAGTTCCTGCAGATGTGAATAACATTTTGGGTTTTAGTGCACAGCTAAAGCGAAAAGATGTCTTCTTGCCTAAATCACAAACTTTTTTGCAGATAAATACGAGATATCATGTTCTTCTATAAATAATTGATTTGCAAAACTGCACAGAAGGTTAGGATTCAAGGCAATTAAGCGATGTTTCGTGTGCGTCAGAACATAGTCACTATTGTCAAAACAGGATGCTCGATCTAGACCCAACGTTATCTTTCGTCGAATTCTGGGCTATTTTCTTGCCCCTTTTACCGTATTGCGTTTTTTCCAATCAAAGCAATTCTAAACTCGTAAGCTTCTTCCGGCATTCAACGAAGATTCTCCTACGTTTCTATCAGACATCTTCAAAGATGCTTCTAGGTGTCTTCCAGGACTCATAGATCAGTTTTCTAGGATTCGTCCAGGAATTCTTTTAGATTCTTAAATGTTCTTAAATACCATATTGCTACGGCTTCCATAAACGAAAATGTAGATTTAAAAGTTTTTATCATTGATAACACTACAGCTATTCTTCCTGCTGCTGATGATCTAATATTTTTTGAATGGATTGCTTTAAATTTGGACTATTTACCAACGGTACATGCAAGAACTAATAGTCGCAGCAGAATTAAGGCAAAGGAGCCCTCCACTGCAGGTAAAATTTATCAAAATGCGGGTTTCAAACATCTTGGTTTATGCTAAATAGGCGGGAATTCTGTATGCACTTGCGTAGATTCGACATTTTCATCCTCCTAGACCGGGCTAGCTCACCTTGCTGCGTTTATATGATCCCACTTCACACAGATCTCGGGTAGGCGTGACCGAGATCTGTGTCAACCGGGATAGATTTTTCTCATATAAACACCGTTTCGTTTAACAAAGAACTTCTTTGTTCACACAGATCTCGACCTACCCGAGCCAGCCCGGTTGACCGGGCTAGCTCGCCTCATATAGACAGGCCCCAAGGTCCTCAATATCAAGTGGCCTTATTAAATATCAAACAAAGAACTATATGAAATATTGAAAATATATGAAGGGAACAAAACAATAAAGGAAAGAAGATTAAGTTGGTATGGAGCTGAATGGAAGTTTCCAATCAATACACCCGTAAAAACTGCATCAGGAGAAGCATAGAAAAACGCAAAGAAACCAAGGGGTGGACAAAAGTCAACTTGAATAAAAATGATTGGAAAAGATCTAGAGACAGCAAGGGTGATGGTTGCAAAGGAAAATGGAACGATATTTCTAGTAATATGCTATTATAGGCTATTATGTCCGTAGTTAGCCGTTTAAACGAAATGCGTATCAGATAGATAGATAGATAGATAGATAGATAGATAGATAGATGGATCCCTGAAAAAACATTCAGTATTACTCAGCCTAGGAAAATCATCTGATGCAGTGGATTATTCAAGGCTATTAGGAAAGCTGCTGTCATACGGTGCCCCTATACGGAATGAATCGTAAGATATTGAAATTGGTCGAAACTGTTTGTTTGATTATTAACTGTTTGATCAATTTGATCGAATGGGAATCAATCAAGCACTTTAGCGTTCCTCAAGGATCTAGTTTTGGGCTGTTTTCATTCATCATGCTTATGAATGATATTGAATTTCAACGATCTCCGTTGCTTCGGGCCTGAAATACAGACATTGGTGACGGTACTTTTTTAGCTTACCAAATATAACGTGCCCTCTTCGGTATACGAAGTCAAAAAACATCAAACACAAAAACTATGAATATTCAGATGAACAAAACAAGCGAAAAAATGAGTCAAAGAACATGTATTTTTTAATTTGATTTTAAACAAAAGCCTGAATTTGATTAAAATTCAAATAAAGTCCAGAAAAGTTGTTAACCTTTCTCCGGACAGAAACTTGTCAGAAGGCACACCTTCCTCACGAAACAAAACAAAATAGGCATAGCTTGTGAATGTCATAGGATTTTCTGATTTTCGTAGACCTTCCTCCAGCCAACGACTGTGTGACCGTAATGTTTTCCAAACTCTGCATTTAGGAAACAACGTTCTATCAAAAATATTGATCAAAAATCAAGCTATTATCTCGCTTCGATGCGATAAAACACCATACCACACCCTAGAGAAGGTTATACAAGTTGAAACTATGCTGCCATGCCTTGCTGTTCAAATGTATTAGCTGGCATGACCCAGTCATCAAAACAAAGATTCTAGGACATTGACGATGGAAAAATAAGTGTGTTCAATGGAAACAGAAAATGCTATGTCAAGCTGAACTGCAAAAGTTAAATGCTAGAACGGTATAACGCCAAAGGCAGGGCCGCATCCAGCCATATCCGAACAAGGGGGGGGGGGCAAGAAAGATAAAATTTCCAACAATTTCCGACAATTTCCGACTTTTATTGATTTGATAATCAATTTTATTTGACAAATGCCAGTACAGCATGAACTCAAAATTCCATGTCAGACTACCCCCTGATGCTATTGTGGAACGGTATTAATGACGAGTATTTACCCCAAGAGGGTTACTTGAACAATTGCTAAACGGGTGGGGGGTCCATCCACGATTTCCTAAATTCACCTAAAAGTATCAAATAAAATTTCACAGGCCCAGAAAAATAAAGAAGAGTAAAAATGATTTTTGTATCCTTAACCTCGAATTATTGAATGAGCCCCCAATATTTCACACACATCTGAAAAAACATGTATTTTCAGTAGTGTGTGCAATTATGCACCTAAAAGATTTATTAAATATGCAAAATTTGGTATGTTTTTATGGGGAAAAACAAGGGGGTGGAGCTTCTTAGAAATTATCAGTTCTCATGCAATCGGGGCTTAGTTGATTGATAGCTTATGAGAGGAATTCAAAGCATAATACAAAAATAAACACATGGAGACTTAGGAATATTGAAGGTGTATCGAGCTAAATTATCTCCAAGATAAAGATTAAAGCATGTGCCACGTTTTCAATAGCTTTCTGTGCAGCGATCAACTGGTTTTGCGGAGGAGCTTTACTTTAGCTTGACTTTTGCATAATTTGGCATCTTTCCCACCATATAAATCTGGCAACCCTAATTGAAGGAAATCCCAACTGTCTTTAATCTGTATGTGTTGGTTGAACCTTAAAGTGTCCTTAACTATCAAAATGACATCATTTAAAATCAGGTACCGAAAAGTATCGGATCACAAAACAATTTCTTACCTATAATTATCGGACGGACCCCCCCGTACATACAAAGTTAAAGTACCTCCCCCTAGGGTATTTACTAGCAGGGCAGGGGGACACTAATTAACCATCATAAAAAAATGATGGAAGGCGTCAAGACATTGTAGAGTTAAAGCAAGTCAGGAACTTTTTCCGCCAACATTTTCATAAATAGTTAATCGGCTTCTAGCCCGCGTTACATACTGTGAAACTCGATGATTTGGTGCGTTTCTGCTCAACGATTACGCCAACCCTCAATCTTACTTATGGTTGTCAGCTGTTTACGTCGACTTCCTTCCCATGCATAGTTTGATTTCAGTGAAGCTAAATGAATGGTGCTGATGTAACTACGTTAATCTTCGATCAAAACAAGCTTCTTAGTCTTTTTTCTAATCTCGACTTTGCCCTCTTCTTATCCCAAACTTCATTAAAATTCTGATGAAAAGCGATGTTTCTATGCAAATATAAAGGTGATATATTAAAAACAATCTTAGCGCTAAAAAATATTATCAGTAACACATCTTTTCAAAGCAGAGTAATTCTATTCGCTTTGAGCAAATACGTGCGCAGATGTTTAGTGATTGCCAGCCATTTACCTTTCTTCATGCCTGCGTAAACTCAGTATATCTCCACAAAATTCACGAAAACTTCAACAGAAAGTCAAATAAACCTCACATTCTTCACTTTGCTTTTAATTATTAAATATGTACGACATTGTGTTGGGTTAAGATGTTTGCAACGCTTTTGCATGGAACGGGCAGCGGCATTGCTATATTTTTCCAACAGAACAGGGAGCATTCCACCATAGGATTCCACCAATAAATAAGGCAAAAGGCAATCTGAATACTTCCCAATTAATGCGCTTTTATCATAATTCCAAAGCATCCCTCACTTGCAACGGAGAATGGTTTTCCCGTTAATTTAGAATGTTATTCATACTGCCAAAATGGAGTGCACAGATTCCATAGTCTTGTAAACGAAAAAATATTTGTTAAAGATGCTGATGACTAATGTTATGTTTAAACATGCTTTTCGTGCAGAGGTATTTTAAGAGGTTTTCTTGAAAGGTGTCCATAGTAATGCAGCCAGTGGCAGAGCCATGGGGATGTTTTGAGGGTAACAACGCCCCTCTCCCATATTTTTCTGAAAACATTGTAATAAAGAGTCTTCAAAAATTGGGTTATAGTAGTAAGCCCTAATTAAGTTTCGTTTCTTAGTCAAATACTGGCATCTAAATTGATCGTAAAAAAGATGTCGATACTTTTCTAAAACAGTATCATTGTGTTAAAAAGGGCGTCTCCCAAAATCTGAATGGTGTGGCCAGACCCAATCATTATCGTACCTCCCCTCTTCGTGAAAGCTGGCGCCACCACTGGATGCGGCAACTAGCAGGTCCCTCGTCAGCTATTGTGCTCAGATTGGGGGGGGGGGCTTTGCTGGACAAAAACAGCGACTAACTCGGATCAAGTCCTCAAGATCCCGAAAGGTTGCAAAGCTTCGTGCCCTGAGTAGACGATACCACACATAACAAACTCACATGAATTTTGCCATTTATGTCGGAATACACGCGAATTTGATGCCCTCTTAATTTGATTTTTTCTTAGAAATTCTGCATACGTAATGTATTTGCACTTTGATTTTCATAGCATGGTCAGAACATCTGTAAATATGGCCAAATATTCACTGTTTATGATGCTGCTTGCTGGGATGATATTTATTAAATACAGCAGTGGGGGTACACCAGGTAAACTGACTTTTTAGTTTGTCACTTTGCTTAGTTTTTCTGCTGCAGTTTTGGTATAAGCATTCTCAGGGAAAACTGCCACGCTTCGGAGGAGTACAACTAAACACAGCTCATCTGAAAATGGGATAAAAGCTAGTTGTCTGCAGCCAATATCTTTCAATAAATCCCATCTTGTTGTATTTGTATTTGTAGGC
Source organism: Catostylus mosaicus (assembly GCA_964019065.1). Lineage (NCBI taxonomy): Eukaryota > Metazoa > Cnidaria > Scyphozoa > Rhizostomeae > Catostylidae > Catostylus > Catostylus mosaicus. Next base: position 4,488,762 of record OZ025203.1, read on the forward strand.
CGGCTTCATTCACTTTTTATTGATATATTTGTTTATTTATTTGTTGTCTTTATTTATTCATTTATTTATTCATTTAATTATTTATTTATTTATTTATTTATTTGTTTATTTATGTTATTTATGCTATTTATGTTATTTTAGACCCCTTGCCTGGTAATTACACATTCACTGGCGTTTTTGCCTTCCATTCATCTGATGGCACAGCCAGACAAGATTGCGGTGAAATCGATACCCAAAATGCGGTAATCTACTTCGAAGCTTTTCGTTACGCGATCAACTACATCAACAGCCTCAAACTTACGCCGTACAAAATCGGTTACTATGTTTTCGACACTTGCGACAGCTCGCTAAAGCTAAAATCTATCATCAAAGAGCAGTGTCTACAACAGTACTATCGCAGTTTAATTGCGCTTGTCGGACCAAGTAACTCCGACGAAGCTCTTGAAATGTCAGCAGTGTTTAATATATGGGGTATAAATACGATAAGTTACGCGGCTGCATCGCCACTTTTCGATGACAGGTCACGACACAAGAAATTCCTACGCACCGTACCTTCCGACAGCTACCAAATTTCGGCAGTTATCGATGTCATCAGACATTTTAACTGGACATATATCGTCGCACTTTCGTCCTGTAGTAATTACGAGCAAAAAGTCCTGAACACGTTCGATGCTGCGATGCACGAAGATAAGCGATGTTTGGCTCGCAAGTCTATTCTACCTTGCGTGCGCAAAGATGCCAGTTACGAGCGCGAATTGGCTATTATCTTGAAAGATATCAAAGTGCGCGTTGTCGTAATGTTTACGTCGAAAGACGATACGATTGGAATTCTCAAAGCTGGTAACAAGTTAAACATGCAACCGGGAAGATTAACTTGGCTTGGAAGTACTGGCTGGGGAAATTTGAACCTTCAAAGTTACGGCTTGGAGACTATTGGATTGGGCGCACTTACGTTGGTAAATTCAGCACCAAACCCTGTAGATGATTTTAAAAAGCACCTTTTTTCGCTGAATCCCTCCAACACTAACTATACCTATTTCACGGAATACTGGCAAGCGCTTTTCAATTGCTCCTTGCCAGGGGAACCCAACACAAAGAAGAGGTCCATGTGTACGGGCAAGGAGAAGCTTACAGATGGAGTTGGTTGGTATCGATATACCACGGTGCAGCCTGTGTTCGATGCAGTCTTAGCTGCCTTTAGGGGGTTCTACCGTATCATGCCTAAATGCCCGGCAAGATTAACCATGCTTGGAGTATGCAAACCGCATGCCATTTTACAAGCCATGAAAATAACATCAAGACTTGAAGGCACTTCTTACCAATCGATGCCAACTGGTTATAATGCGAGTATTGATGCCAGAGGCGGCATCAAAGCGCATTATGACTTGCTTAGCTATGCCTATAATAAAAGCGGCAACGAGTATCGTCGTGTTGGCACGTGGAAAGCGCACGATAATGTGACAACAAAAGGCACGCTCGCAATAAACGATAATTTGGTGTATTGGCCAATAGGAAACACAGCTCCAGTTTCAGTGTGCAGTGAACCGTGTCAACAGGTCAAAGGTGAGATTCGTATCCCTGACGACAATGAGAGGTTACAGTTCTGTTGCTGGACATGTAAAAAGTGTGCCTACAACGAAAAGATCGTGAACAACACGTGTCAAACGTGCAAAGAGTTACAAATCCCGACCAAAGCTAGAGATGCATGCGTCATACTTCCTCAGGAAACTGTTCGATTTTCCGATTCCGTTGGCATCGTCATCCTCTGCTTTTCATTCCTCGGTGTAATCGGAGCCACATTTACCGTCTTCCTGTTTATATACTTTTACTCATCATCGATCGTGAAGGCGGCGGGTCGTGAGTCCAGTTTCATCATGCTCGTTGGCGTCTATCTATGCTTCATCGCGCCTGTAGTCTTCCTCAGTGAGCCTTCTGTTGTTGTGTGCGGCATTCAAAGATTCATCGCCGGTCTCAGTTTCAGCGTCATCTATGCACCACTCTTCTTAAAAACAAACAGAATATTCAGAATTTTCCAATCAGCAAAGACAACAACCGCCAGACCATCACTCATCAGCCCTCTTTCTCAAGTCATCATCAGCCTCGGTATCATACTCGTGCAAGTGTTACTCGGTGTAATTTGGATCATCGGTGACCATCCGACTGTGGAAATCAACTTCCCAAAGACGAATGACAAGTACAGGTTGTTCTGTAGTTCGGATCCTTACACCATGGTCCTCAATCTCCTCATTTGCCTCGCTATCATGATTGCCTGCACATATTACGCGTTTCGCACGCGCCACTTCCCGAAGAATTACAACGAGACAAAAAGCATCATGTACACCCTTTACTTCAGCTGCTTTGCCTGGGGCGTCTTCTTCCCGACTTACCTTCTGTCAAGCAATGTCGAGTCGTTTATGCGCACCTACACCATTGCTGTCTTCTGCAACACCATAGGCTTCGTCTCTTTGATTGGCTTCTTTGGGCCTAAAATCCACCTTCTGTTTAGAAAGTCTACAGTCACGGATAGCCCAACCGTTGGTACGATCATCTTGTCACAGCAGGAAAGCGTATTCAGGAAGCAGGAAAACATGCAGCAAATCATAATGGAAGAGGCTGAAGATCAGCTACCAAATTCGTCAGATTTGCTCAGCAACAAGGGTGCAAGAATCGATGCAACAACACAGTTCACGGAGATTTCAAGCAAAGTTGAAGAGAATTAAAGGTAAAGTTTTCAATTTCAGTCACAAAAACAACAATTGCAAATCTTATGGGGGTGATTTTAATGAATGGAAACCGGCCCTGGAACTTTTCTGCTTCAACTAACATTCGTTGCATTTTAAAAATATTAAGGTAGGGTATCAATTTAGCTTAAGACAACCTGCTCTCTTTGAAGCTTCTTTTGTGAAGGAGCCTCCTTCATCGCAACACTTCTTCAGGGCTGGAGAAAGAACTGAGAGTCACACGGGCAGCTTGTTGGTTTTTGGGAGAAGGTTCACATTTCCTTTTTGTTTGGAACAAATCAAGAACATTTTAGACTCTTAGGCCTTGGTTTGACAAGGTGCATGTCATTTTATTGCATTAGCAGTGACAATAGAAAGTAAATGGTGGTAATTGGTATGTTATTCTCAATGTTTAGAAACAGTTTTATCATATCGTATACACTTTATCATATCATACAATCTTCGTAAATGCTGGTACAATATAGTAATATGTAAATATTGAATATGAAAAAGGATAATGCACATATCTAGTCCAACTGAAACTGAATAAGACTTAAAGGAAATACAAAAAAAAAGGTTTTTGGTTGGAAAGTTCTGAAAGCATTCATGTTTCCGCTAAATTCCTGTTTGGAGCATTCCTGTTTTGTTTTTTCTAGTCGATAGACAATTAGTCTTTCTCAAAGGGTATACTGAAGCTTTTTAAACAAAATAGGAGAATCTGTTCAATAAATTGTATCACAGTGGGATCTGCAGCACTGAGGGCTCCCTTTACTTGTGGGATACATCCGCTCCTAGGCTCAAAAGAAATACTACCGTTTAATATGACAGGGGTATGGGTACAGTACGAATATTGAAACTGTCAACATGCTATTCAGCAGTGACAATTTATAAGTTTCATTAGTTTTAAATTCTTTTAAAGCTTAGATCGTCGCAGCCATCTTGTGATTAATTTTGTGGTTTTTGCAACTTCATACAACGTAATTTTGATTTTGAATTTTGGACTTTTTAATTAAGCTTAAACTTAACACGGACTTTGACCTATTGTATCAAAGGTCATATGCAAGGGCATAGTTCACTGTATCATAAAGCATAGGTCATCGTCTACGCTGGTGTATAAATGATATTTGTTGTTGATATTTATCACATTTGTTCATTATTTATTACTCTCTGGTCATCAAAATGGAGAAGGGATAATTTTGGTAAAAAGGGGTCATTAATTTTCTTATGCCTTGCTCCGTTGGTGGGCACTACTCTAAATCATCTCCTCCATACCGTCCCTCATATTGCAATGAACGCTGTTGTATTTTTCGATATGTATATCTCTCTTTGGAAAGTATCATGTGTTCAGAATCTTTTTCATCCTTGGCCATATACAAGGTGCTGCAGCGTAGTGGCTGTTGTCTGTTGTGGAAGCGCTCTGCTACGGATGTTGCAATACTGCTGCTATAAGTGCAAGTCTGTTGTTGATGTTGACTGATTGTTCCCATCATGCACAGCGTAAGGGGATTCTTCATCAATAGGATCAACGCGATTTGACGTCACTGCCGGATATGACGAAATAATTGCACGTGACATCATCGTGTTCCTTTTCAGCATCTTGATTTCCCCTCTTGAGACTGTCCCACTCGAATTTGTATCTGTCACTTTTCCTGGCCATATTATCAAGCGCATCTTTGGACCAAAAAGTCCCGCTAGTGTCACATAAGCGATAATGTCACAAAAGAGCACTATCGTGTACGTGCGCGTGTAATTATCTTTATTGCTAGACAAGATGAATATAGGAAGAAACACGCCCCACACGAAGCAACTCGCATACATCGTTAACATCGTGCTCTTTGATTCGTTGAAATTTTTCGGGAAATTGCGTGTCTTGAAGGCAAACCACGTGCACGCTAGCATCAAAACGAGACAAACGCATAAATTAACATTCATTATGCTTGCATCAGTGTTGCAGTAGAGCATGGCGTAGTCTTTATTTGTCGGATAATGGCGGTAGACTTTAGGCGGGTCGCCTATTGACCAGACGATACCTAGCAATACTTGTATTGATGTTATCGCCAATGCGATAGTTACTTGCGAGAAGGGACTTGTCAGTGAAGGCTTTGCTGTTGATAATGTGGCATTTTTGAATATGCGATAAAGTCTGTTTGTTTTCAGGAGCAGTGAGGCGTAGCAAAGATTAAGACTCAGGCCTGCGATAAACCTTTGCGCACCGCAGACTATTTTTGACGGAGGGCATAAGAAAATGACCGCCGCAGTGAAGCAAATGCAAATTGCAAGCAGCATTATATAACTCAGCTCTCTCCCGGATGCTTTTACTATCGGTGTTTTGTTATGGCTCATGAAAGTCCCTGTCACAAAAGTTGTGAGCAAAATTCCGGCCGCGGAAAGTATGACTGCGATGATTCCAACCGGGTGTTTAAACGAGATGTGATCTTCATCAAGTTTGTTGCATTTCCGTCGTGTTTGGTCCGGTTTATACCCATTCTCGCATGCTAAACACGTCTCGTTGTGTGTTACGATGTCTTGAGCTTTGCAAATCTTGCAATTCCAGCAGCAGTGCGTTGCTTTGATCGTTAAAGTCGGTTGTTTAACCTCTCCTTTCTCTGGTCTGCAGTTTTCACTACATCGTGATACAACCCCACCCGCTGCCCCACCAGGCCAATGAATTGCCCCGTTCATTGTTAGCCTCTTACTAGCATTAGAACTTCTTTTCCATGTCCCCACAATTCTGTACTCATATCTACCCTCCTTCCATTGCAGATTCATGATATTAAACCTTCCCTGCACGCCTCCGTAAGGGTCAAAAGAAATGTTATATTCCGGAGTTAATGTACTGAATGTGTCTGTTGATAAGCTTGATCGTATCCAATTTAAAATGTTCCCCTCGTAATGTTGCTTGAAACAAGCTTCGCTGATCATATTACCGCATGTGCGCTCTAGACTTGTCCTTAATGCTTGCGCATAGATAAACACAGCATCTAAGATAGGCCCAACTGAAGTAAATTGTGGGTAGCCTCTGTTTACGGACAGCCTTTCCTTTCCAGTGCATGGGACTTTCCCAAACTCCCCGGTAAACGTACAGCTGAAGACAGCCTCCCAGAATTTCTTGAACCAAAAGTAATTGTTATTGAGCGGGTTCAGAGAGCAGAAATATTCCTTGAATTTTTCATCATGGTTATGAGAATAGTAATGCAACGAAATAGCGCCATCTCCCAAAGGAGCCATACTTGCATCCAGTCCGAGGTTTCCCCATCCTGTTCCAGCAATCCATAGTATTCCCGTTCCGTAAAGTTTCCTTTTCGCGGCTTTCAACAAGTTTATCGTATCCTCCCTTGTCGTAAACAAAATTACGACTTTTGCTTTAGTATCAGACGATATTCTTTCGACAGCATCCTCGAAAGAAGCCGTTTCGGCAATATCTGGTAGTAACACCTGCTTTGCGATGCATTTTTGGTTCTTTTCAATCAATGCCTTCAAGACCAGGAAACCTTGCTGTTTTTCATGTGAGCTAACACATGATATGTAAGTCCAGTTATATCGTAACAAAACATCTGTTATTGCCTCCGCTTCGTATCTATCGCACGGTACCGTGCGGAAGAAATTCTTATACCTTCCCCTATCCTCTAGTTCTAAACTGCTGGCCTTGTAGCTGATCTCTGACGTGTGGAAAACGCTGAAGACGGACGCGGCAAGCGCGGCTTCGCGTGATGTGTAAGGGCCTACGATTCCCAATAGCTTTTTTAACTCATTAAAAATCGTCGGAACAAGTTGCGATTTGAGAACATCTGTAGATTTGCAGGAGTCGTATATGTGATAACCGATCGTAAAGTTTTTCGGCAGAATTCCAATTGAGTTCGTAACTTGTATAGCGTAACGAAACGCTTCAAGGAAGACAATGCCATCTTGCAAATTGATCGGGCCGCATTTCCATGCGCCGTTTTCGATAATGGGAGAGCGAACGGCGAAGAAGCCAGTTATGGTGCAAAAGCCATTGCTTGATGGGAGATTGGCTACGGAAAGGAAGGGATGAAAAGGTGAGAGACGAATCGATATCATAAGTCATGCAAGAAATATTGGTTAAAAAAATGTATTGCATCGCATTGTTGTACAATACAATAAAAGGCATTGCAATACAGTGCAATGCAACACAATGTAGCACAATGCAATAAAATGCAATAAACTACAATACAATAAAATTCAAAACAATACAATACAATGAAATACAGCACAGTATAATGCAATGCAATAAAGTTCAATACAGTGCAATGAAATACAACGCAGCACAATATAATACAATACAATACATTTACAATACAATGCAATGCAATACAATAAAACACAACGCAAGAAATACAATGCAACACAATACAACACAATAAGATGCAATACAATATAATGCAATACAATACAATACAATACAATACAATACAATACTAGACAATACTATACAATACAACCTTATGTTGGCTTTGATAAAATTACAACTTTGATATTTTGTTTCAAATACTACTTATATTTCAATCTCATTCTCCTTCATTTTAAAAAAATCTTTTCTATCAACTAGGTCGAATTCAGTCCGTATTTTACCGAACGCTTTGATTCATATGCAGCTAAAGACAGTCTGAAAACACTAAACCAACAAACGGAATCAATCAATACAAAACCAGTTGCCCATAGATTGATTTACTTGAGATTTAAAGATACACTTTTTATTCTATTTCCGAAAGCCACACACAACTACAGATTAAAGATCGCAGCCTCGGATTAGAGCACAGGCATCCTTGTTTGTTATTGGCTCGCGGCATTCTTTGCAACGAGAAGCATAATGGCAGGTATTGCGTGTTTTTGATGTTATTTTTAGGCAGAGGTAAATTGAATGAATTGCTCCACGCAATGCATCAGAAGGTGGATGCAAACTTTTCTGCAATCTTTCTCATTCATATTACCCCGTCATCAAATCATCAGGGAAGCCTGCATCAATTGCCAGCAGGGGCTTGTACCACAATACAATATCGTCCCTCCTGTCATCAGAAAAGGCTCAAATTTTGCATGAATTCATGAATACCCTGGTGCAAAGTAGGCATCCCTGCGCATCACCAGCTCAGCCATGGCCACTATGTATAATAATTACCTTTATTAATCAATAAGAGGCTAATTAAATAGAGCGTTCATATCATACCTCCTTGGGCTGCTGTCAGACCAAAACAAGAATATAACAGCAACAGAGATATAAAATGTTTCCAACTCATATCCAAGAATCTACGAAAAAAAGTGAAAGGCAACAATAATCGAATCATATTACTCATTTATTTATTTATTTATTTATTTATTTATTTATTTATTTGTTTATTCATTTATTTATTTATTCATTCATTTATTTATTTATCTATTTATCTATTTATTTATTTATTCATTTATACATTTATTTATTTACTAAAATGGGTTCTTTTATATTCAGATCTTTGAATGCCTTCAAGACTGATGCAAGCAATTATATAAGAGACATACACTGTTGGTTCTGTCTTATAGAATTAGAGGCCCTAACTCTGTCCCAAATGTTGGCTTTACCTCATACAAGCTTTACTAGCTTTGTCCAAAAAACAGGCTTTTCTGTATTCATAAATTGACCTATCTCGATTAATACCCGAAAAACAGGTTTTCTGTTTACTTGGTATAGCCTTTGTGGAGAGGTCTGCCCCAAAATATCTAGTTATTTATCAATCTCTCTCCCGATTTAACTCTTTAGATCAGATGGCTACCATTGTGTGAGCAGGAACATGTGTTTCACCTGACCTTTCGCAAGCATTCGTGTTGAAGATAGTGCCAAAGACGAGTTTACAAAAATTATTCGTACGTCATCCCCAAGCCAACTAATTGCGGAATTTGCAGCCAAAATACTTTAAATTGTCAAAACAGCCTCCTTTATTAAAATAAGGTTTTTAGAGAGGGTGTTTCACCCCTGAAAAGCGCCTTAATGTTACAGGATTGTGTTAGGTGACCAAACAGCTCCCTGAAACATTTGTTTCTCCTCATATGGCCACGGCTTGTTACAGTGCACTGTGCACGACTATCTCCCAATGGAAAGTGTTACAATTGGATCCTTGTTCACACCAAAGATAAGTGTTAAAAACTACCCTACTACACAACTATAAATCAATTAATTCCATTTGATCTATGCACTAAATACATTATCATGTTATCAAGCGTATATCACATAAAATCGTGAATCATCGAGCATGATCGTTGAGATGTTCGTTCAGAAAATACAGCAAATTTTACTCAAAAATACAAACAATTCTTTGTTGAATTTTGGCTGAAATTTCATTGATCGGTCACACAATTTCAGTTCTCAGAATTCTTCAACAACTCAAATTTTTCATGGAGAATGAACAAGCAAGAATAGTAAAATAATGAAAAGTTGCAAAAATTTAGAAAGACCGATTCCAACCAGCGTGAGAATTTATTGCAGTTTTTCCAATAACCAGTACATTCTAACATTTTTGATAAACATCATCATTCTCTCAAATCAAATGATGAGGGCACCTTTATTACCCTGCATCAACTTTACGTTTCTCCTAAAAAAAATTCCAAGATCTACAACTTACTTCTTAAACTCTCTGAGTATCTTTCCTTCCTTTGCACCATCTGATCGCATCGAGAAGACAACTGAATGGGACCTTCTTTGTTTAACTACGATAAACCCTTTCATGGTCACCCAGTTTTGGTCTACTGCCAAATCCTTTATCACTGCCAAAGTACAAATATTGTTTTTTAATGCTTTGCTTTTAGCTTAAACTGAAAATCAGTTTTGACGGTATCGTGTTACTGTCGCTTGATAAAGCAAATCTTTCACAACAGAGCAACTGTGAGTCGACCTCAAAAGTGCACCGGGGGCTTGCTCCTGTTTTTCTATCATTTGTCTCGAGTAAAATACCCGCCAAAAGTGTTGGACCATATGTGCGCTAAAGGCCCGTCGGCAACCGGAGGGCTGGGGGATTCACCCCTTCATAATTTGCTTATGTTTGTTCCTAAATTTTCCAAAATTTAAAAGTGCAATTTGTGCAGCAGAGGCGTTTTCCAACGATCTAAAGGGCGTGGTCCAAAAAACTTTACGGAGCCTATTCCACCTCGCTAACATTGTTTCAGGGGGGGGGGGGGGGGACTGTCTACCTGAAATATGACAATAAAGGGCGAAATATTTTTTTCTGGCGGAAGAAAACCTACTGTTCCAACTGATTTTGGTGGCCATTGCAGTTTATAATTACATGCTCATCTAATTCTGCGTTTTTGATAAATGTGAATTTTATGTTTTTCTAAACTGCAGTTTAAATCGAGTGCATTTGATAAAGTCGTCAAGTCGGCAAGTCGGCAGTTAGGCCATCTTCTCGGAAAACTAGAGCGCCAGAAATCAGTCTCTCTTTTTCAATTACTAATTCAATTTTCTCTTACTCTTTGGACATTTTATCCTTAATAATTATCATTTCTTAGGCAGGAATGAAGGAATTTTGAACGGAGAAAGGAAGAATCTATGCACTACACTTCTCATTCTTTTTGGCAATTTTAGGGACTATGTTACCCTTCGAAATGTTACCCCAAATTTGCAAAATTGACGATAAATCAACACTTGTCTACATCAGGAAACCCCCTGATTTGGATAGCTATAATAAGGAGATGAGAACAATAAAAAGCAAATGACTCAAATCTGGAAAACGACATAATGATCCGGAGCACAGAAAGTTAATCCTTACCATATTCGACTCTTCTAGAATTTAGGCCTATCGCAAACCACAATAATATAAAAATAATCTATAAAGACTATTGAATTTTTGACCGTAGTTTGATATGCGTCATTCCTGCTTTTTTATTAGTTATTCCAAACAAAGATCTTTAATGTCGCAATCTCAATGGAGTTATTGCCATCTTTGCACTGATAGCTGTACTATAAACTTCGCCCGGCCTCGTTCTCCAAGCGAATCTTTACTAGAAAGAGGTCCCGCTGGCAAACTTGGCTTCACTTTTGAGTCATTTCATAGCGTTATTTTCTACATTTAAGCTCATATTTATCAGATTTTCGATTTTAGTGTTTGGTTATTCGTTGCTTGTACCCAATGCTCATCATTATTGTACTTATTAAATAATGCTCACAGTTAGCGCTTTGAACATGTTGGCCCCTCCTACAGTTAGAACCCCTATTGAAATATCAAAATAGAAATAGTTTGATAAGCATTATTGTTTCGTCTGATACAATGAAGAGAAAATAAAAGAGAACATACATTAAAATTGACTTCAGAATGCTAAACAAAGTGCTCCTTGTCGAGAAATTTTTATTTAGATTTTCGGTCTATACAACAGTCATGCGTCCATCAGCAGTCCTCTGATTAATAATGTCAATTTAAATTACCTTCTTATCCTTCCGAATATAATTATTTCAGTTAAAAATTTGTTAATTCAGCTGCAAATGTAAAAAATGAAAACAAACATGGCCTGGCCCGGATTTTACCCATTGTCAATAGCAACAAGATGACAACCACAACAACACCAACAGACTTGAAGCGTAGCGTGGATTTGAAAAGAAAGGGAAATAAAAGGTAAAATGAACGAAGCTAAAAAAGACATTGATATAACCCCAGAGGTAAGGCAAATTAGTGATTTAAATGATAACCAATGTCTGTAGTTCATGCATGCTTAGTAATAGCTGCAATCTCGCCGCCGATGGCAAGCTAGGCGTTAAGAAACCCAAAGTAGTTGATAGGCCACGTTGTGTTCTCTCAAGCTTGATAAACAACAACACATGATCGTCTGATATTGTTGCTGCGAATAGATTTATTTTCAAACTTCACGCAAACTTTACGAAATGAAGTAAAGATGTGAAAAAAGCTTAACAATGTACTAATTTCAAACTTGAAGACATTTCTTCTTAATCTGCATATGAAGTACTTCTTAATAACATGTTCAAGCAAAAGAGTATAGCGAATACATAAATTAACTAGCATTTTCATCACCTTGCAATCCAATTTCTTATTTTAACGTTTAATTAGCTATAGAAATAAAAAATTCTACCATTAAATTTCACTTTTCTTATCCTGTTTATTGCATTACATTAAGTTTTATAGGCAACAACAAAATGGCCAAACCTGCAAATGTAACAAATTTAAATGCCTTTCAACTGTTCTCTTTTCAATAATGTTGTAAAATGAGCATTTAGATATTGTAACAAGATTATAGTTCAGTCAGGAATGGTGAATCATCACCTATTTTTGAACCCTTTAAGGTAATCGTCTCCCAACAAAAGTGCAGGGAAAACAAAAAGCCAAAAAATACTAAATTTGGAGCATAAAGGAAGCAGAAAAATGTTTCAATAGAATGTCAAATAAAAGATTCTTCTACCCCCATGGTGATCCTCTCATGATACAGGCATCCTTGTTCTTCGTTTCCAACTATAAACACACCTTTCTCTGTATTTTCTCAGAGTTTTGCTACTAGATGTTAGTGTTTGCTTTGTCACTTTGAGGAAAATATTTTCTATTTTTTGTAGGAGCTAGGCAGAATTGAAAATGCCCTCAGAGATGAAAAGTTCAGGAAAATGTTTTTTGATTATTGTCAAGAAATTTCAGATCCAGTAAACAGAGCTGTAGGTTACCATCTTTTTTACATTTATTATTTTAATCTTTATTATTTTAACTTTAAACCCACATTGATATATAGTTGATTTATTTTTCATAGGTTTGTCATCAAATATTAAATATTTAGATAAAATTTGAATCCTTTCTCAGAACAGGGGGTTCTCTTTTCATCATTTGTTTACAAATTGAGAGCCCCCCTTCGAAAGAATTTCTCTGAAATTATATTTATTATTCATCTCAGAGTCATAATTTGGAATTAAAAAAATATAAATAAAACTGAAACTAGTCTAAAACTGAGTATATAAAATGTTAGGATTTGGTCAATCTGTTTCATTTGATGCATGCAATTGCATCCACACACACCTTATAAAGAGTGCAATAAACTGAAGCATTAAACAATATTTTGTTTATTTTATTCCAGTTGCTGTTTTGACACACCATGGTCTTCTGAAAACAGTCTCCTAATTTTATGAATTAGGCCTATTTTTACTTCCAAGTAGGAAACATAAATGCATAATGACAAAAATCCAAGTTTTGCAAGGATAGCGCTAACTAGATTTAAAAATGGCATTAATTGTAGAATCGTGAATCACAGGCGTGGATTCAGGTAGGTGTGTGGTTTCGTGCCCATCACATTTGCCTCATGAAACAGACTGTTTAGTGATAAAGCATGAATTTTAAAGCAAAGATGATTTTTAATTCGTTGTAGAAATATGAGCTGGAAATTCAACAGTTAGAGAAGCAGCGTGGGTTTGATGTGACATTTTTGAAGCCAGAGGTGAGATCATTTTAATGTCAAATCAAATCTCAGTTCTCCAGTAATCTTTTGTGGCTAGCCATCTGGTGACATATATCAAATTTAATCTGCAGACTTCTAAAGATGGGCCAGTTGAACACATTAATTTTCATTTTAAATGTTATATGATTGATGATTACTGTTTAAAGAACAGCCACATTATTAACAGTGCTATAAAAAGTAAAGTAAAGAACAAAATTACAGGCTGCCTACCATTCCTCAGGGAATGCTTGTGATGATGTATGTAAATGAAAGATATAAGGAACAACGCAAAGCACCAGGAATGCAAAGCAAATACAACACTAATTATTATAAGAAGTAAAGAAGAGAGCAAAGTCGTAGGCTGCCCACGAGATTCTCACAGAATGCTTGCAACTATGTTAACTATGTGAATGATAAATGTAAGGAACAAACAAAGTGGTAGAAATGTAAAGCAAATATATATTAATAGCAGAGTTACTAGATTACTAGAATTAATGATGTTTTACAATTTACCACTGCTGACATTGAATTTCACCCATATCTTATTAATGTAAATTTTGACGGTCACTTTTTCATCATTATTATCAACAGCCGCTTTATACCTTTGACTAGAAAATTCTTCCATTATGGTAGAATGAATCAAAATGATTCTTCAAGATAAATAACACTGAATGCTTATTAAACTATTGATACTTACATTTTTTGCACAATTAACCAGTTCTTCTTTGTCCAATAACTGCAATAAAGATGGCATGCTCAAATGAGATATTCTCTCAAGAGCCTCAATTTATATTCCAATTTTATCAGACATAAGTACTTAGTCCTGCCTTCTTTCCCCTTTTCAATTAAAACTTAAACATTAAATAAGAGTTTGACTGCAAATTATAACATTTAATAGCAGCAAAACACTTCAGTCTTTATTTCAGACCAGAGTTTAATGCCAATTGTCAACAATTCAACAAGGCTTCTAACATTTCCCAGACTTTTGATTAGTAACTTTTTTGAAACAGTCTCGTAACATTTTTTTCTGTTGCAAGGAATTTTGATTAGGTTAATGTTATTTGTTTACCGGCAGACGGGAAGATTTTGTTTAGATTAAAAATTAGCTACCAAGAAATAATCATTTTCTGATGTGTGATTTTAAATTTTTTGAGTTCACTTTTTGATATAAATGTTGACAGTTTGGAGACTAGTGGCAGATAAACAAATCAAGGAATGTTTTTAGCAAGAATCTGTTTTTCTTGCTCAGACAATTCTGCTTCGCAAATGAATCTAAAAATCTTCCTTTCTTCGACATCCTCTCAACCATCTGCTCAGAAACGCAGAATAGATGAAAGTAGCTTGAATGTAAATCATACATTTCCAATTATCTAAAGAGACCAAGTGTCGCCTCATGCTGTGGATCTTAATTTTTAATTAACAGATAAATGCTCGAAAAGCGTGCACGCAATTTAATTTCCTGACCTTTACATCGAAGTTTGAGATTCGTAGAAGTCATTCAAAGAATTATTGTGTCTGATTGGTTACACTGTCATCACACGATTTCATCTGCAATTAGACATTGCTTTTGTTCGAAGAATGTTGTGGATAAGGTCATAAAAATGAGAAAAAGCCTTGATGTTATTAAAACTCCAGTTGAACAAAAACACGTCTATAACCCACGATATAACACTTCGTAACGCATTTGAGCTTTGGCAAGTACTGCTAAAGGAATGCACCTAGTTTTAAAATCAACATGAATTTCAACTTCAAACCTTTTGTTAAATCAAATAAAATTTTCCAAAATATTTCAGAGTACTCGATAATTGTGACCAATTACCAATCAGTAGTTAAACAGGCTCGGTTAATTTTTTTTCTTTTAAGATATGCTTCCTTGATCGGTTCAAAATTTTTACATAGCCTCAACCGACAAGTTGGCTTTTCTGGGCCTAAGGAAGACGTTAGAAAACCTGAAGGGATCAGAAAGTTTTTAATTCTAAGGTTGATTCCATTCATAATTTGGTTCCCTTGATGTTGCTAGTATTTGATTCAATATTTACAATTGCACTTTATCAACACCCCAATATAGTGATGCCGGCATGCAGTGTGAGCTTCGCATTATCTTCTGCTCTCTAAAAAGAAAAAGCAAGACATAATGAAGGTTTATATCGAAGAGAGTTGTCTCGCTTGAATGAAAATGAAATGTTTGATTTATTTTTATCTCGTTTTGTAGGCCGGTCATGTAATCAAAGCTATTGACACGAAGAAGAATGAAAAAGTTTTTATCAATGTTGGAACAAACGAAAATGTCGAAGATGCAAAAGCTGATAAAGGACAGAAAGATGACGGGAAAAGGTATTATGATCATCATCATCATCGTTTCATCGTTTTTATCATCATCATCATCATCAACATCATCATCATCATCATCATCATCATCATCATCATCATCATCATCATCATCATCATCACCACCATCATCATGATCATCATAATCATTATCAGCATCATCATAATCATTATCATCATCATCATCATCATCATCATCATCATCATCACCACCATCATCATGATCATCATAATCATTATCAGCATCATCATAATCATTATCATCATCATCATCATCATCATCATCATCATCATCATCATCATCACCACCATCATCATGATCATCATAATCATTATCAGCATCATCATAATCATTATCATCATCATCATCATCATAATCATTATCATCATCACCACCATCATCATGATCATCATAATCATTATCAGCATCATCATAATCATCATCATCATCATCATCATCATCATCATCATCATCATCATCATCATCATCATCATCATCATCATCATCATCATAATCATTATTTTCATCATTTTCATCATCACCACCATCATCATCATCATCATCACCACCATCATCATGATCATCATCATCATCATCATCATCATCATAATCATTATTTTCATCATTTTCATCATCATAATTATCATCATCATCATCACCATCATCATCATAATCATTATTTTCATCATTTTCATCATCATAATTATCATCATCATCATCACCATCATCATCATCATCATAATCATTATCAGCATCATCATAATCATAATCATCATCATCACCATCATCATGATCATCATAATCATTATCAGCATCATCATAATCATTATCATCATCATCACCATCATCATGATCATCATAATCATTATCAGCATCATCATAATCATTATTATCATCATCATCATCATCATCATCATCATCATCATCATCATCATCATAATCATTATCATCATCATCATCATCATCATCATCATCATCATCATCATCATCACCACCATCATCATGATCATTATAATCATT
This sequence comes from Catostylus mosaicus, assembly GCA_964019065.1. Lineage (NCBI taxonomy): Eukaryota > Metazoa > Cnidaria > Scyphozoa > Rhizostomeae > Catostylidae > Catostylus > Catostylus mosaicus. Next base: position 4,505,235 of record OZ025203.1, read on the forward strand.
ATCAGCATCATCATAATCATTATCATCATCATCATCATCATCATCATAATCATTATCATCATCACCACCATCATCATGATCATCATGATCATTATCAGCATCATCATAATCATTATCATCATCATCATCATCATAATCATTATTTTCATCATCATCATCATCATAATCATTATTTTCATCATTTTCATCATCATTACCATCACCACCGCCATCACATATTCGAATGATTTAACCTATCTCTGTTTCTTTTCATAGAATGTTCTGTTTTTAATATTTTCCACACCTGCCTTGCACTGTTCTCAAATCCTATCAGTGTTTTCAACATCCAACTTTCTAATTTTTGCATTTTCCGCAGCCCAAACGTAAAAATTCTGTTTAAATTCAATTTAATGACCGAATTCAACGGGTATTTGTCTCGAAATCTGTGATTTGGCGAATTATGCTAATTTTGTTCGAATTAAGCATATTTTGACGTGCAAAAATGCATCAGAAACTCAGTATGTCATGGTTAATATTATTGCATTTTGCTAATAATAATTTTGTCTTAATCCTTACACAAAGAATTTATTTTGCCAATGTTTTCTGCAATTGTGTTATATCTAGGTTAATTAGAGGTGAAAATTGGACCATTCCACACATGTTGAATCCGCCTCGTGCTGATGTTGATAACGGTATGCGTTTTAACTTTCATTAGCCAGTTAATTGAGTTTCAAATCGATGCGAAGCGTGACTAAAATGCGTAACATTGAGTTGCTGGTCAATAAGTAATTCTCGTGACCCAGAAGTGCAAGGATTTAAGTTTTAATGTTTCAAGCAATTTAAGTACCAGCTTCTTTAAAGAACATAAGCGATTTGATTTTTCCCAACCCGCTTTCGAGTTAGTTCTGTATATGTATATATTTTTGTGATAAGTTGCCACAATCGTACGTTCAGAATTCACCGGGGGGCTCTTTGTGACTTGTTCTGACAAAAATTTAAACGAAAATTTGAAATCCAAGAATTCATCGCTGCTTTTATGCAAACCAATCTGTTCAAACGTACAATGTTATGCAGGCTGGTCGGAACAAAATTGATATGGGGGGTTGGGGGGTTTGGGGGGGGCTTAGAAATGTCTATATCAGCTGAAAGTTTGCTCTTTACAGCATTTTTTCGAAACATTGAGGAACAAACACCAGGAAAATATAACCTGTGCCAACGGGCCTGTATTAATGATGTATTTGAAATTTGCTGAATATATATAGTGCAGCGATATATATTCAGAACTGTAAAGTAAGAGGTTTGCAAGACTAATTTGAACTAATTAATATTTGCTACTGAAAACTCAGGTGTGAAACAAAAAATTTGCACAATGTACAGCCACTTTAATTGGAGAAATTTTTGTTTAATGATCTCTAATATTTGTGACTCTTGATTTCACTATGGTCCGAGGAAGCTGAGGGAATGAAGAATAAGTTGCGGTATAAAAAAACACACGCGAGGAACGCAGAAAGTACCTATAACTTTATGCAGGTCTCGTACGGAAAACAGTTTAATCAACTGATGCGATGCTACCTGCTTGAATATTATTATTTTTTTTTTTACTATTGTCCATGTTCCCTCTAACTTTTGCCAAACATTGTTTCTTTTAGCTGGAAAGGAATGCCGCGTCTGTGACGTCATGTTTCATTCTGATGTTTACACAAGAGCAATCAAGGTATCTCTTGTAATTATTTACTTAATGCCGATTAAGTTGCATGAAAAGCGAATGGTTGTAGAATAGTTGAATTGCCTCGTTACGTCGCCTAAAATGAAATCAACAGAATCACAAGAACGGGACTACAACCATCGTCAAAAATAGTTGGAAAAGTAGGTTTTTATCGGGCAAAGTTTCATATTTCGCGCTCCATGGTCGTATTTCACGTAGATCCCCCCCCCACCCTTCCCCCTGTAACAATTTTTGAAAGAAGGAGTAACACGTCACAAGACCACTGATGCACTTTCACCTCCTATCCCCATGCCTCTTCATTTGCATATCCTGTTACAACATTTTATAGAGGGGAGGGGAGGGAATGCATTGGCAAATGAGGCATAGAGTTCCAAAATATTTGGCGGACACAATACAATACCCACATGGTAACAAGTGTAATATTGAGAACAGATCTCGCACGAATCATAACTAACATCATGGCTTCACATATCGAACACCTTTCTGTAATGTCATTTGTTTATTTCCCTTCGTAGCAAAAGGACATGATGAAAATGCTGAACAGCATAGCCATTGAGACTGCTGAAGAGAAGTTTGGCTTCGAATTCGACCGCAATAGTAAGTCTTGCCACGTTAAACTTCAACTTCGGCTTAAAAAACAGAAACAGATGCTTGAAACTGAAACTGATCTTAAGATACCGCTGCTAAAAACATTTTCTTATCGCGGCCAAAAGGCATTTTCTTATCGGTGTCGTAAACTGTGGAACAATTTAGAAAATGCTACCAAATTGGCCCAACTCCCTGAAAACCTTCAAGGAACAGCTATAGCCGGAGACAACTTTAATTTCATCTTTAAGTTCTCTTTTTTTAGCCTTAGTTTTATATAATAATTCAAACTAGGTTAGGTTAGTAAATTTCTTTTGTAATTTGTATTAGTTCTTATTTTATTTTAATCTTTTAAACAGGTCAGGTTGAAAAACATATATATGTATGAACCTTTAACCTGTATATATATTATAAAATAAATGAATGAAATAAAAACCAAAACTTTCTTTTTATCTGACGCTTTCAAATGTCGAATATGGGTAGCCTATCAGACTCACACCTCTCAAGATTCTATAAACAAGAAAATCGAGAGAGCCTGACATTTTTCTTTATAAGAGCTAAAATAATATCTTCTGGGTATAAGCTTTCGATAAGGAAATGTTTTCTGTAGCGAAGACTGTTTGTTTGCCTAGCCATCGGGCGCAGAATTAAGGGCTGCAAATCAAGGAAAAGTGTAGAAAAACTTTAAAAAAGAAGGCAAGGTTAAAAAATCATGCATTTAAGTTTTTGTCGCTTTTAGGAGCTGTAGATGTTGTTTTGCATGGCTTTTTGTTTGACAATTATGACGGTTTTGTTTGAAGCTACTTTTTGTGTGAATGTAACAGATGCTTGCGGATAATTATTGCGAAATCTTCTGATTATTCTGCATAAGTTGTGTACTGTTTTTAAATCATATCCTCTTAGGCTAGGTGGGTTTAACTCTCCACAAAGTGTAGTTTAAATAGTTTGTGGATTCCTCGAAAAATGCTTGCTCAGTAAGCTGAAATCAAAATAGCTTCGGTCAGATGTTGTTTATGGCGAATCTGTTATGTCCCTTGCAGCAATGGTGAAGACCTTTCATGAACTTGGTTGGAGCCCATATCTTAGTTTCTTGCTTCAAAAGGGGCCGACAGATAATGTTTCTTTAAATATTCAGTAAGATGCTTTGAAAAACCAATCAAAATTGGCCGCTTCAAATCGCGTGAACGATGCCAGGTGCTTGATGGCAATTAGACAATTCTGAAATTCACGTTTTCCTTAGTGGGACAAAATTTGCCAAGAGGCTGCTCTATCGCATATAGCTGGAAGCAGCTACTAACGGTGTTCATAACTACGGACCAGTCGCCTGTTTATATTTCTTGGTAGAAAGAGAGACAGAGTTTGTCACCCTGCCCAAGGGTGCTCTCTTCATTAATGGTAAGGTTGAGATGACGAATCAGCGATGTTTAGATCGCTAGTCTTAAACCTTAACCACTTTTTCATAAGGAGACAGATGTATGCCATTGCAACATGGTAGTTAAATATGAATGAACTTCGGTGCATTTATGTTGCTGCATTTTCATTGTTGTATTATCATTTTCTCTCAATAGACATCAAATATCCCAAGCTGAAATTCAAAGGAAAGGCAGAATCCACTTTGCTGCGGAACAAAGATGGTAATGTAAGTGTTTATTTAAACGTATTCTTACATTGAAATTGGAAGGGGACAGAGGGTTATTGAAAGCGAGACACCAGACGGAATGGATGGACATCACCAAGACATGGGAAGGCGGTATGGGGCAGGGTCATCGGAATACCAGTGAGAAAAGATGAGACAAAGGGCAAAGGAAGACGAGACAGATTCCTGATGGAGTTGATAGTCAATAGCAAAATATAGAAAGGCAGAATGAGGCAGGTTCATCGGAATATTCTAATACTACTTCACCCTTATATGCAGAAAGACCTTTTTAAGTCACTTCACTTATAAGACGCCAGAGAGTGATAGAGAAAAGGATAGTAATATATAACGAAATGTGGATGGAGACTCACGTGAGAAGGCAAATGTTTATCTGATTGGCTAGTTGTGTGGCTAATTAAAAACATTTCCTGTTTTATCATCGACTTTGTTTTGCATCTTGACATATGTTTCTGTAAATTGATGTAGTTTCATTTTGCGTCCATGAGTGACGGTGGCAGAGGCGTTTTATGTGACTCTTTTTATTTCTTTTCATTCCAGAACGCTGAGGTAAAAGTGGACGAATATATGGCGAATTTTGTCAAATACCCCGAAATGACAGCACCCTTAAATTGGGAAGGTAAAGCAAAAGAGAAAGAAATGAAAAGTGAAAAAATCGGAAAGATTGACGAAATGAATTTAGAAACGGCACAAAATGGCAAAACTGTACCCCGTTACAAGATTTTACATAGAGGCCATTTTGACATGCAGAACTTTACCCTGGAAAGGTATTCACTACTACTTGTTCTTCATTAATTTAAATATCTTGTCATCTATATATATATGTAAGGTAGATTGATATGATGTGACACAAATTGACAATGAATTATATAAGGTGACATGATGTCCTGATTGACAGGCATTGATGTGAGATAATGTGGCATGGTGCGGCATCAGATGATATGACAGGACATGATATGACACAACATGACAGGGCATTCTCTGACATTACAGGGCATGATGTGACGTGTGACATGATTTGATATGACATGATATGACAGGACATGATCTGACATGACATGATGTGACATGACATGATGTGACACAACATGACAGGACATGATCTGACATTACAGGGCATGATGTGACGTGTGACATGATTTATTATGACATGATATGACACCACACAGGCACTTATTTGACATCAGCAGAGGGAAAAATGGACATGGCTGGATGAGCTTGATGATTAGTGATTACAGATAAGTTGACGATGATGATGATGATGATAATGATAGAAGTTGATCATAACATCTTTTGTTTTTGGCTTTCATTTTCATCTATCCATTTTTAGAAGCAATATCATTAGTACAAGACCAGCAGAGTTATGCATTGAAATAGAACTGCCGGCAATGGTGCGTTTTGTGTCAATTTTATGATTAGTTTCCTATCTCATTTGATTATTACTAAAGTAAATGATTAACCAATCAATCGATCAATCAATCAATCAATCAATCAATCAATCAATCAATCAATCAATCAATCAATCAATCATTAGATGAGTTATGACAATTTTGACCCTTCAGAGCGCACATAAGATTGTTCATATTATGGCTAGATGACTATAGAAAAAACGGATCTTGAAAGGTTCTTTGAGAAAAGTTCAGTTGTGATTTTGGTCGCGACAAATTTTGCTGGTTTTAATCAACAAATTTGAATTTTAGAAATCTGCCGATGGTGTTGATCTTGATGTGTTTGAAAAGAGACTGGTACTAACCAGTCAGAAGCCAAATTACAATTTAGAGGTAGGTATCGTTTTGCATTCTCTTCTTCTTTGAATGTTTATCTTTTTCAGTTGGCTAGAAATATTCCTTGTTGTATTTGGATCGAGTTGTCTTGGCCTAAAAACGTGAATTGGCTTATCCTACTTCGATCCTCAAGCAAATTTTGTTTTTGGTTTGATAATTTCTTTGCATTTAATAATGATGTTATTAATTAATTATTAATACAAAAAAGAAGTTTAGAGTAGACTTGTTAGCGGTTATTCTTTTTCCTGATTTCACCTTTTTCCGACATTGCTTTTTAACTGATCTTCAAGGCTAAATCAACCCTTTATCAGATATTTAAGATAATTTATGAATGCCATTTTACAGAATTTACTTTGCCAAAAATTAACCGAAAGACCTCGCCTGTTCTTTGTCATATTCTCAACTTCTTGATTAATGATTTTGAAATAAATATCCCTCTAGTCATTGATAAAAAATCGACATTGAGTTGTGATGTAAAAGTGAGCGTATCCACAGATATTAGCGTACATAGGGGTATTCCTTTGAGAGCGGCCTACCAAAACGACTTCCTCTGTACAAAAAGAAATGAAATGAAAATAAAATCTGCCTTTAGAATAGGTAATTAAAACATGGGAGTTCTTTGAAAAGACTGTTTAAATATCGCTGTTTTATAAAAGGCATCTTAAAGACTATTTTCTTTCATAGCTGAATCTGCCGTACCATGTCGATGAAGATCACGGAACTGCGAAATTTGACAAAAACAGAAGAATCTTAATCGTAACCTTGCCTGTTATCGACAGAGAGCCAGACATCACTAAGGTATGTGATCACGCTTTTTCAAGTTTTTTAACCGACAACTTTCCAATGTGATCTTTCAAATGCGCCGCTGGCTAATCTGATTTCTGTTTTATTTCTTGCGCTGGTAGCCAATTCATGTCAGAGCTTCGATATATTTTTGCTTCGTTGTAGGAAAATAGCTTATTTGTGGCGTTGGGATGTAGCTAGAGATGAATAGCTATTTGAGTATGTAGAAAAATTGGATACAAGGGTAGAAAATATCCCCTTATTGCTTCAAGATTACAAATTGATTATTGTAAGAGAGAAATGTAATGTATAAGATAACATAACATAACATAACATAAGATAACATAACATAAGATAACATAACATAACATAACATAACATAACATAACATAACATAACATAAGATAACATAACATAACATAACATAACATAACATAACATAACATAACATAACATAACATAACATAACATAACATAACATAACATAACATAACATAACATAACATATAACATGACATGACATAGCTAACATAACATAACAAAACATAACATAAAACATAACATGACATAACATAACATAACATAACATAACATGACATGACATAACATGACATGACATAACATAACATAACATAACATAACATAACATAACATAACATAACATAACATAACATAACATAACATAACATAACATAACATAACATAACATAACATGACATGACATAACATGACATGACATGACATAACATGACAAACATACATAAGATATATAAGACATAATAACCTTCAAAAACTTTCATAATTCGCTCATCACTACTGCTCCCACAATCTTAACCAAGTTATTCACAAAGTCTTCATAATTTTTTATCTCCCTATCCGATCAATCGATACATACGATTTTATAAATTAAAAGGTTTCATCAAGTTCCATTTTAAACTGTTTTGTTGAAATTTTTTAATCGATTTTGTAAGTAGTGGTGGTAATATTTTGAAGAGCACAAACCGGAAAACAGTTATGTGGCTTTGCGATCGTGTTTTTTAACTCCTCAAATCGCTAATTGGGGATATCTTCAATTTATGCTTCTTTGAGCTTACCTTGCTGGAAATTTTGCGGCCATTCTCTTTAAAATATCACACAGTATTTCTAATAGCGAATCAGTTTGTGTTGGATTTTTATATCATCTTCCAATTCTGGCAAAGACAAAGAGTTTTGGTGCCTGGGAATTACAAATCTGAACTATAATGTGTTTTTGACAGTACACTTTGGAAGATATGGAAATGAAAGTATTTGATTAGAATTAAATTTCACTCAGAAATTAATGATAGTTCTACCTCTCATTTTAAATTCATCCATTTCTTAGCACTTATTGTCGAATTAATTAAAGCATCGATGCAAATAATCCAGTTTTTAATGGTAAAAGTAGTCGAAGAAAGTTCTTTTTCTTACTCTACGCCCTTCTCAGATAAAAATATTGTTCATTTTAGGTCTTTTTCAGTTGAGTTCCTTTAACTTGGTTTTGAACAAATGAATTAAGATTTGTTTTTATTTCTAGGAAATGGCAAAAGAAGAAGCCGGAATTGAAAATGGCTTTGCACACAAGGAAGAGGAAGTCATTGAGTTTGATCGATCTTCTGCTGATGAGGTCGATACCTCCAAGCAGGAGGACTGCCAAACAGGTCCCACTCTTGCTTCCAGCTGTAGCCAGGAGGCTGTTTTTGCTAGCCCAAATCTTACTTCTGCCGAGGACAGCAAGGACCCAAATACTCATGATTGCGGTCAAGAACTAGCCTCTGCCAATCCACTACTTACCTCTGGTGAAGACAGCAAGAATCTCGGAAGCAATGTTTGTAATCAGGAAGCTATTTGTACAAATCTTTACCTAGATGGAGAAAAGGAAGTTGGTAGTTCAACTGAAGTGACTGTTCCTGGCGAAGATGTTATTTTGATTGAAGAGATCAAGAACAGTAGCGGCGATACAAATGAAGTGAGCGAGTTTTTGAGGTCCGATAAGAACAGTTGCAGGTGTACAAGACCCGTTATTGAACAAGCAGCTACTGAGAGCTTTGTGGGTGAGCAAATATCACAAGAATATTGTGCACCGTGCGAAAACAACAAATTTAAAGCGATTAAAGGTGTTGGAGATATTATTTGCTTAAATATGGACGAAAACAAAAACAGTGAAGTCGTTTCTGGAAATGAAAGAACGGCCGATGGTGCGTTCTCATTAAGCAAAGATATTTTCCATAATGCATCTACTGATGAAATTGTAAATAAATACAATTCCGCTGAGGAGACCAGCATGGATAAAGGAAACACTCAAGGTGTTGTTAATGCGATCGATCCACATACGAAAAATACTGAGGCAAAGGACACAGTTTTTAGTAACAAAGGGACTTTAGAGAGGGAAGCTTTTGGGGAACATCACCTTGTTGAGGAACGAATGGATTCTGAAGAGAATTTAGAAGCAAGGATGCACGGTAATAGAATTAATTCAGATGCAGGACTGGTAGAAGATCTTGTAGCTGTAATAGCTGATGATGATGAATCTTTAATGATAATGAAACCGCCATGTAATGGTAATCATGAACAGATAAGCGGCGAAGTTGATCATGATGAATTGCTCTTTAAGCGAGATGATGACAATTTAAAAAATAAAGTTGCTGGTTGCTTTGAGGAAATGACGGAAGATCAACTGGATACGATGAACTTTTGTTTTGAAGGTCTAGCAGGTAGATTGCGATTTTCACCGTTTTCACTTAGTTTAACCTTTTAACAATTATATTTGCATTGCTTATCAGTTTAATTAACAGGGAAGCGGTTTGAGTTGAAATTATTATTGCGGTCCAAACTCTGTTGTGGTCGTAACATTCCGTTACATTACATTACATTGCATTGCATTACATTACATTATAGTCCACTACATAATATTTCATCAGATTACATAACATTACATCATATTCCATTACATTACATTTCACTACATTACAGTACATTACAGTACACTACATTACATTACAGTACATTACATTTTCCATCCAATGTTGGTGGATGCCATTCGCCATAAACTGTTTGTTGGCTGCCTTTATAGAACGTTAAGGTGTTAACAATGCAAACAGGTAGTGCTGCAAATAAAGAGATGGTGACGAATAGTGTTCAACCGTTTGCCGTTTACTATGACCTGTCCATCCTGCGTGATTATTAAACACTTGAGTTTTTATAACCTGGCAGCGGTTGCAGCAGATTTTTTCCAGGAGTGAATTTGCCAAGCAATTTAACCTCCTGTTTCTTGAAAATGTAAGAAAGAAGTTACAAACATTTTAGATATTATATCTTTGATATTTTTAACAATAACTGTTTACCACCTTCTTTAGATGTATCAGGAATGAACAAGCTACCACCTTATGATTATGACCAAGATGAAGAATCAGTAACAGTGAATATCAATTTACCGAATGTCAAGGTGGAAGATATGTCTCTCGGCTTCAGTACAAGAAAGGTAAGAAGTTTACATATTCATGGGGGAGGGAGAGGGTTGATACAAATGTTTGCTATCATTGGTATGGCCAGGAAAAAGTTAAGAGCGCTAGAGCCTAATTATAGATCATTCATGGTGTGTATAATGTCAATACTTCGTCATCTTGAAGTGATATATTGCTTTATCGATTTGAATGTGTGTTGTGTTGTGTCATGTTATGTTATGTTATGTTATGTTATGTTATGTCACGTTATGTTATGTTATGTTATGTTATGTTTTGTTATGTTATGTTATGTCACGTTATGTTATGTTATGTTATGTTATGTTTTGTTATGTTATAATTTGGCTGAAGAAGGGAGGGAAATAGAAAGAGCAATGATTCATTTTTATTAATTTTCATCAAATCAAGATGTAAGTAATTTGCTCAATTGTACGTTATGATTTGATCAGCCCAATCTCAACCCTAACCCTACAATTAAGCTCATCCTGAAGCTAGCCATCACCCTAACCCCATGAGAACGCTTCGTATAGCCATCTATGAAGTAATAGCCTTTTTGGCCTATTTAACCCCCCCCCCTCACTCCCATTAGCCTTTTTCATTTGTGGTGATAAACCGCTTTTAATTCATTGTTGATGTGATTTCTCCAACTGCATATTTATAGGTCTACTTTAGTGTGAAGTCCTCAAATGATAGTGAAGATCCAACACGTTGGTGTTTACTGATCAAGTTCTTGGAGTATTGCCGCCTTGACAAGGACTTTTGCTCTGTCGATATAACAGAGGAACGTGTTGTTTTGACCTTACCTAAATCAGAAGCGTCATATGGCCTATGGCACAGGTTGTATATTGGTACATCTGAGAACAGCCTTAAAGTGAGTAGCCCCTGAGATTAGATTCATTGATAAGACATTGCTTAATACTGCTTTCAAATGGCCTTTAGAGTAGGCCAATGTAGGTGAGGTGTCACAAGGGAAGCATCTAGAACGATTTAACGAGTAAGGTAGAGACCGAAATAGCAAGCTGCCTAGCAGATTCTCGAGGAGTATTTGCGACGATGTATGTGAATGATAAATTTTTAGGACCAACGCAAATTTAAAGAAACACAGAGCAAATACTACAAGATTAGAATTATACTGTATTATCAATGTTTCACCCCGGCCTATTGGCCTTCTTCAGAGTATTGTAATAAATTAGTGTCTTGGGGAAAATGACATTTGAACGATGCTGACTGTTGAAAGCTTTGCTCATAAAAATTCCCAACATGGCCAATAATTCTTCATTTTAGCAGACAATTTCTACCGTGCATTTATGCCTTCCCCCTTTTTTCTATGACCCTAACTTTCAGTTAATTTTAAATTTTGATAAGAATCAATCTTTTAATTTCAATGTCATCTCTCTAAAGTCTCTCTTCCATTCCTGTTTTGTTTTCGTCGGCATTATTGTTTATTATATTATGGGATCGTAATGGCTCCAAAATTAGCAGATAATTTGAAAAATAAAGATTTGAAAACTGTTTTTTGTAAATGTTTTTATCTTATTGGAGCATATAATCGAATGATGTGATTTCACATCGAATTTTTCGCATTTAAATGAGGAAATAATGTGCACGGCTGGCAGCTTTTTATTATTATATTATTTGCTTATTGATCAACAAATGTAAAAATATTTGGCGACATGCATCCCAAAGGCCACGTTTTGGCCTAGCTTTCCAATCTGCAAAGAGATTCTCTTCAATGTTTTAAAGACGATAAACACAAACTTATTTCTATGATCGATATTGCTATTTGACGCATATGTTTGACGATAAGGCGCACGTACATGGCCTAGACCTAAGCACACTTCATCTTGCCAAAAAGATCACAGTTCCAAAGTAATAACGTACGTTTGCACCCATAAATGAGTGTAATTGGTGTGGTAAATATTAAGTTATTGTTGATAAGAAACATTTTCTTCTTACTTTTAATCGTCATCTGTTTCAATCCATTGCGTCTATTTCAAGTATCTTTCATCGATTTCTGACATACATTGCGTGGAGAATGTGTGTTTTTCCCTCTGTCAAACAAATCCTTCTGAACAGCCCCCTCCCCCCTTCCCAACTCAAGGTTTTCCAGACCAACCAGAAGGCATTCTAGCAGCAAAGTAACATTTTCTTTAGATTTCGAATGATTATGTCAACAATTTTTTTGCAGGAGCTGTTCTTTATGACAGATCATAGCATGTCTGAACTTCTTGGCCGACTCCATAAAGAGGAGAACCCTTGGGTGAGTTGTCTTGATTGTCATGTTTACTTATATCTATCCAAGGTTTTTATAAGCAAGGAGATCGGAGAGAGGATGAAAGCCTCTTACCCTCTTCTAAGAGGGGGGCAAGAAAGCAGAGTCCTTTTTTAATGCTGGTTGTCCTCCCATTTGACCCTTACTGTTTTCTAAGAACCAAAAATTTGTTTTCGTAAACGTTATGTACCGTATGTTGCCTGTTCATCTTGTTACACCCCGTGCTTCTGTTATTGTTAGGGAATGATAACTATAATAGGGCGGAAATGGAGGTTAGCTTTCGTGTTGGCGTCTTCTTGAAGTCAAACTGTCACTATAACTAAGCAAGACGTAACATGGTCTGTTTAGAAATAAGCACAGCATTTTGTCCAACGCAAATTCTTTCGACCACAGGCGAAACAGCCGGTTAATGCAGCTCCGGAAATTCCAGACGAGAGTTCTGCCATCATCGAGCGAAAACTGGAGCAGCTGCTACGAGAACAGGAGATGAAGTTAGCAGATGAATCAACTGATGCAATCGATTTGGAGAGAACAACAGATAAAGACGTGAATGAAAGTGGCATTACTTGTGTTAATAAAGAGACGGACGTGAAAGAAAATATGTTGAAATCATTGAAATCAAAGAAAAAACAAGAACGCAAAGGTGAGTAGATAATATTGTATTAAAGGGCTTCGTTTTATTGTAGTATTGTGGAATGCAGACAAGCAGTGTCAGATATTGAAATTGTAAGAGTATTTTGATAAACTGCCGTGAAAAGGTTTGAGCGTAGATGATCATGCAAATATCATCATCATCATCATCATCATCATCATCATCATCATCATCATCATCATCATCATCATCATCATCATCATCATCATCATCATCATCATCATCATCATCATCATCATCATCATCATCATTTACATCCTATTATTTCATTCATTTTCTTCTTCTAGAAACCACCTCAACTTCGAGTGACATCACTATTGACGTCACGCTTGATGAATTGCAAAATGACGTTATACTTGAGTGCACATCTTCGTTTGATGGTCCTGAGTGTCTATCACGTCAGCCGGTTGAGAGGTCACACAGCGATGAATCAGCGCTTAGTTCTTATCCGAAACTTCGATCGATTTTGAAACGATCTCAAAGCGAATCTGCCAATGCCGAATGTGGTTAGTTTCAAATGCATTCTTCAATTATCTCAGATATTTCCCATTGTCCTTTGCTTCCCGACATGCCTTGGTTCAAAATACCCATAGTCCCCTTTTCTCTATACTTCTCCTTACTCTAATGCAATCTGAAAATTTCTTTTGGCCTAGGCACCCCAGTAGCACAATTGGTCGATATTTTGCAGAAACTAATTCAATGCTCTTTAAAACGACTTCTTTTTGTTTTATGCTTTACTTCCAAATAATCCTCAACTGAAATATTTCATCAACCAAAGATATTACATATATTATATTTCTTTTGTATTTATTTATTTATTTATTTATTTATTTATTTATTTATGTATATATTTACTCATTTTTTTATTCATTCATTTATTTACTGATTCGTTTATTTATATATTTATTTGTTTATTTAATCATTCATTTATTTACTGATTCAATTGTTTATTACACTTCTATTTTCACAGCAGATGTTGATACCATCGATAACTATGACAATTTCAATGGTGTATTTTTGTCGTCTTCAAACTCAAGAGTTCGATCGCAAAGTCTAAACGTGGGCACTCGAGTACAAACTTTCGAAAGACCGGGTCGCTCTCGAAATAAATCGGTATCTTTCGATCCTGAGCCAAAGGTTTGCGAGTTCGTCGAATTCTCCAAAAAGCAGTTGAAAAAAATGCGAAAACATGAACGAAAGCAAACCGAAATTGCTGCCAAGAAAATGGAAGCTGCGGCGAAAAGAGCTGGCGGTAAAAATAAAGGTAACGATTCAATTCACTGCACAATCCTTACATGAATCCTTCTCACAATTATTAATATAACTTAATCTAACACTAATCTATACTCATACCCTCGATCTAATCTTAACCCTAACCCAAATCCATACCCAAATCTTAACCACACCTTTATCATAACCTTAATCCTAAAATTGAACGTTATCCTAATCTCTACCCTTAACTTTCTCAATTAACCTCTGCTAATAGAAATATCCCTCATTCGTTCAAGCAATCGATGACCTTTAACTTTATAAAAGATCCCTGAGATTATTTCCTAATCACCTTGATTTTTTGTCAACTTTTTGTAGGCGGTAAAGGTGGCAAAAACATTCACTTCTTCAACGGCTTCCGGCGGGAGTCTTCAAGATCGGATGGATCTGACTTAGAAGAAGATAAATCTTCCGAGAAATTGAATAGCCCGAGAATTCAAACGAAGAAATCGGCGAACAACGATGCACCGAAAGCCGAAGCACCGAAATCTGAGTCGGTAGGAAAATCTTCTCGTAAGTCCAAAACGAAAAAGAAATTTGACCGTAAAGATGATAGAACTCTAAACCGTGAGAATCGAACGAATTCGAATAAAGAACAGCTGACGAATTCCCTGATTTACGAGCTTGATGACTGAGTATATTTTGATTGGTTTTAATAAATTTGCTTTTAGGGAGATCGTTGCTTGTGGACTAGGGTCATTGGTAAGAAGATTTTGTGTTTAAAGTTTCAGCTTAACTGTGCTTATGTTTTTATAGAGCAGCGCTTAATTTTGTTGAGTGTTGTAAACTTCGAGAACGATCTCAGGAACGCCAATAAATGATGGAGAATTGCTTTAGGAAATTTCATTGAACAGAACAAAACGTAGATAACATACAAATTTATCTAAAACTTAACAAGTAGGGACGATACTTTATCAATCACTTCATGTTACATATATTGAAACAAGCCTAACGTTTGCCAAGCACGTGGTTACACCCAAATATAATTTATGCAACAACAGGGTACGTTTAAAGATTCTAATATTGAGACAATGCTAAATGTTGCTCAGTGTAAGGTGGTCAAAATAAATCAGTTTTCAGTATCACCGATTTTTAAATGTACTAACGTAACTGAGCAAAGTTGAGCAAGGCTCAGCAGTACTCAAGTAGCAGCCAAATGAGATTAACTGAAGGGAACATGTACTAACTGAGCTAAGTTGAGCATGGCTTAGCAGTGCTCAAGTAGCAATCAAACGAACTTAACTGGAAGAGACCCAGTATGCCTTAAAATTCCAAGTTCCCAACAGATGCTGCAAAATTTTGAGTCATTGTTGTTCCCGATTCCCATGTAAATAGCTGATAATTCCTGCTCCTTTAAAATGCATTTACGCGGATCCATCTCAACACGGCTTCAGAGGGAATATCCAATCGATTAAAAAGTAAGTAACCTTCGACTTTAAAATTGCAGAAAATTGCACCTTGAAAAAAGAGCTGGATAAGAGGGTTTAAAATACAACAGACACTCTAATTTCAATTATTTTTTAGTTCTGTTATTATGGACCTGACATAATTTGCGTTTTCTAATTTTTGCAAAGTATCCTTGCAGTTTAAAGTTGGCCTACAGTTGTCGTTTTGAAGAAGAAAATTACTTAGAATAAAGTGTGGAATAAAGTTGATTTTTATTCTAACGATGATGTTAACCTTTACTACCTAACTTGAATTACTGAATTTAAAATTTATTGCCTTGAAACCCGTTTTATAAAAGTTGTTTGAAATGCCGAAATAAACTCGACTTGATTTATCGAAGGAAATTTTGTGACAAGTGTATAGAAGTCTCAATAAAAGAGGGGGAAAAACAAGAGGGAATATAAAACAGAAGGAACAAATATTAAAATAGGAAAAGAAAAATAAAGATCGTAAACTAGATTTAGTTGCAAATTGTATTATATTCGAAAAAATGAATTAATGATAAAGTTGAATAATTAGGATGGGAACGAATGGAATTGAAATGGAAGGAAAGAAAATGGGAAGAAAAGAACGAAAAGAAGGATACTAGCTTGAGGCATTTTCATGACAGAGGACTTACGGAACACGAAAAAAAACGTCGAGTTTTTTTTAGAAAAGATCGAATTCTGAATATTGTTAAAATAGTTAAAATAATGATGGAAACACAAGCATTAGGTAATTAAATTTATTAATTTCTAAATATAAAATATTGCTCAAACATATTGCAACGGTACAACACTAGAATGACTAATATTGCCTCAAACAATTTGTGCATTGCATTCTATTTCATTTAAATTCGAGTCAGAAAATACACATCGTTCTTGTTTTCTTTTTGCTTTTTGATCAAGAATCGAAGAAGATGAATTCTCCATTATCAATTCCCTGTCATTAAGACTCTTTCGTCTAGTTTTACCAGAAGTTTTAAATTGTTCTTTGCCTCCAAGGTTAACTTCCGAATCATCTCTTGATTGTTTTCGTTCAAAAAGTGGCCTAGATTCCATGTTTTCCCACACACCTTCATGTGGTTTCCCTGCAGATTTTACATTTCCTGACAAGTGCAAATCTCCAAGTTTGGTTTTGTCATTTAGCAACCTTTTCTCTTCATACATCCGGTTCAAATCTTTACCTTTACTGATCTGGGCCGTCCATCGCTTCTCTGGTTTCTCCATAGCTTCACCGTCCTCTTTCTTTCCCGATTTAGAGCCCTGACTTTCTTGTAGATGCCCGTTTTCTCTGCTTTGTATCCCTAAAGCCCCATCTGATACCACACTTCGCGGATTCCGACCTTTGCTAGCCAAATTCGGAGAACTCATACTTCCATAGCCGGTGTATTCTCCTGGATTCCCGACACTATCAACAATCTTTGCTTGCTCACTGTCACTTCTGGTTTTCTTGGCCCTTGAAGGCGAATGGGGCCTAATGAGTTCTAAAGGAATCGACAAGTTATTTTCTCCGGCTGAGTTTGGAGTTGCAGGTCTCGATGAATGCTCCTTGTCGCCTTTTATATTGACGATAACCACGTCGCCATTTTCAACTATGGATACCGAAGAATCGTCAACTATCGGGTAACCAGTATCGGTAGACCGGCGAGAGAAGAACGAGCAACAAAACCAGCCAGCTGTGATGTCCTGACTAGGGTGAAAGTACTTATAGTACAGCAACATGAATGCCAAGCCTGTGAAAAATCCTCCAAAGACAAGTCCGAATGAAGCATACATTAAAACTCCGTGCAAAGTTCTGTAGGGAAACCAAGCGGCCATTAAAATGGCACTTTCAAAAAACATCACACTGTAGTATATTGAAATCTGGCGTTTTGTTGTCAACGGATTGACATTTAGGAAGCAAAATAGATAAATGACAGAGACTATAAGGGTGAAGATCTTCTCTGAAACTGGTTCATCATCATCTTCGCTCACATTATGGCTGATCATATCCATGCAACACAACCAACCAAACATTATTGCACAATGGCCGAAGACGAAAACGAAAATATAGTATCTAAACGCCGAGGCAAAGAGGACTAGCAAAACTACACGAGAGGCGACCATTAACAGGCGGTATGAAATCTGGAAGCAATATCCGAAAACCGAGAGAACGTTACTGTTTAGGCAAAGACGGAGCATTTGCGAGTAGGAAACAATTGCCCATGATAATGATACGATGGATAGAACAGCAGATGTTGCAATTAACCAATCACGCTCAACTATGAACTCGTTCTGTATTGTTAGGACATACAACTGTAGAATCATTTGCGGGGCAGCTTCTAAGAACCCTTCAAAGAGACGTAATAATGTTATGTCTCTCCATTCAGTTAAATAGCGTATGTAGTCCGAATGGCTGACAGGTTTTACACGTCTTGTTTTCAGTCCATACCAAAATGCAAGGATATACCTGAATGGAAACAAAATAGAGATAGCCAGTCAATAAACTGGAGAAAGAACTTGAAAATAATGAGATGAAGAAGAGCAAGGTTGGAAATTATGCACAGGAGGCAGAGAGAAAGTAAGCAATGACTTGAACCAATGAATCTTGCTGCTACAAATAAAAGCTCTAGCTACAGAATTCAATGCATTTGGTTTACCATTTAGTCTTCCACAGCCTGGTTTTTGCTGCAGATAGGAGTAGCGTCAGGATTTGCCTGACAGGGGGGCTAGGTTCTACGACAAGGGAACTATAAAACAGAACAGAGGGTATCAGTCTGTACAGCACAACACAATTTGTGTTAGAATTTTCCCCACAGGCATTAAATTGACAGGTGGATAACGCTCCCGAATTGGAGGGCTTTGACCCAACTACCCTGCCTCTGGTACAGAAGGACTAATGGCACCACTATATACAGAAGCAAATATACAAACAAAAGCTTCCCAAATAGATTTCGTAACATAATTTTTTCTGAAAAGGATATACAGAAAATTTTCCAACCATTTTTCATTATCCAGCAAGAGTTTTTTAGAATTGGAGCAAGACTTGGGCCAACAATAAAACAAAGAAAAAACCCCAAAATTTTAGCAAAATTAACTAGCTCACTTTTTCCTGTGTTAACACATATTTAAAAATTTGTGCTTAATTATCCATTGGCTGCTGTTGCACAGATTTTGTTTTCAATACATCTTCAAATTTCATGACTAGCACATCTTATATTTTTGCTTTTTATTGGTTAAGAAATTGTTATCTTTGCCACTTGTTTTGCATTGTATATTCATTTGAAATATTTTCATTTGAAAAGATGATCAAAAAAATAATTCAGTTTGAGGTGAACATGATTACAAGTCAGGAATTATAATGAAATACTCCAAAACAAATATCATACAAAAAACCAAATGAATGATATCGACATTTTTACCTCTGAATAGTTCCAAGCTGGAACAAATGCAACAGGTAGGTCCACCAAGTTTGCTTCAAGTAATCTTCTCGGAACCATTTACAAGAAAAAATCTGCATAATAATGGATGGAAGTACAATAAAAATGCAAGTGAGTGCAAACCATGCAATGTCATTGTTTTCGTAATGATGTTTTGCTGCCAATGCATCAGTGACAATGTCGGCAACAAATGTACAAATGGCTGCGATTGCAAAAATTCCATCTAGAATGGATGCCTGGTTCGGCTGTATTTCACCAATCCTTCGATTTATCTCAGCATCAACTGAATCAGGCATTGATGGTGTCACAGGATGCTCTTCTTGAAATTTCTTGACAAAGGCTGACCTTGTCATGAAAAAATCCTCAAAATCAAGTACATTACTATCCAAAGATTTGGATCGCTCATTCTGAGACATGGTGAATTTTTGACAGGATTCAAATAAAATTAATTAAGGTTTGATATTGCGTTTCTTAGCCATGGAGCTGTCTTGCAGATGCTGCCTTTTCATTGTAGGGAAAGTGAGTCCTATAAAATAAGAATAAAATTCTTGTATCAAGGGACTATAAAATGCATAAATTGAGGTGATTTCAGAGTTGTTTGGCAGGCACAGTCAAATAATTATTGGAATGCAATAATGACAAAACAACATGATCCAGTAACATACTAAATAAATCTCTTCAAATCAAATAATGTGACTTTCATCCATATCATATTCGTTACTCAGTCCTTTAACAAATCAATTTCTGTGTGTTTATTTCTGTAAAAATGGATATTTTCAAGCATCCTGTAGTAGCAGGAATTGGACATGAATTTCATAACACGCGAAAATAAAAACACATTTGAGTGTTGTGTAATCTGAGACCCCTCCCTCCTCAAACACGAAAACTCTTGTACTATTGTTGCTGGGCTATTGTTTACAACCGTTTATCCGTTGGCCTAGGCTTGATAAGGCGAGAGTTTTGCATGCAAACACAACGCAAAGGAACTGAAACGTGCAAAAGAAAACATCTAAATCGTATTACTATGAATATTTACTAAATAAGATGCGGTACTCTAACTTATACGAAAAATACCTGCACACAAAATTATATCTGATTTTCTCCGAGTTTCACATCCAGGTTTCTGCACGCAAAATGCCATCGATCGCAGTGTTTTTGATTTCAGATCAAACTGACAAACTCATAGACTTTAAGTATCAATGGCCAAAGTTTAAATTTTAGGTTGAAAATACCAAAATTAGAACAGTTATATTTGTTTATGATTCACAGTCTTTTCAACCGGCCATCTGGCTTGTGTCAATAGTTAGGCTGCGGGGCCTCCTCCGCTCCATCGTGATCAGAAACACTATCGCAATTACTATCATCATTATCCTCATCATTATCATCGTCATATCAATATTAACATCATTATCACCGTCATCATTATCATGATCATCATGATCATCATAATCATCATCATCATCATCATCATCATCATCATCATCATCATTATCATTACGATTATAATTTTGAGGCTACATTTTGCTGATATCTGAGAATTTCTTATCATTTACCGTGGATTAATTCAACTCTCTGGCTTGCTTTCAATACTTCCTAATGATAGTTTCTTATAAAAATCATCATAAGTAGCCATGGCTACCCATATGTATTCGTTAACTGTGCACGTGAACAAAATTGGACTCTGACGCACAAGGAGCATGGTAACCATCTTAATGGTGATTCCCCTAAATTTGCATACAACAATATGAAAACAAAAATTTCAGTGGAACGATCATAACCGAGGAATCATGGAAGAAACAACATCAGTCGCCGAGGATTTCCATCTTTCGTATATTTATTTACACAGAGGTGGAATGCTGGCGACTACAGTTTGTAACCATCTATCTACACTTTGTGTTTTTGTTTTGGAAATCTGGTTGGAATGGCATATGGTAATACTTTCACCAATTGTTCTTCTCTTCTTACTTCCTGGCTTCATTCTGATTTTGTTGTATGGAACTGCCTTATTTCTGCACATCTACCAGCATCGAAGAAGACAGATTTACGATGCATATGCAAGTAATTTTTGGGAAGGAGCCAGAAGCTCAGTAGCTGCTTTCTACGATGCACAGGCAACACTTTGGCATGGTAAGTTTAGGCCTAGCATTCTCAATTTATTTGTTTTCACCTAACTCAAACTCCGTTTCGTTCTTAACATGCTTAGATAATTCAATATCCTTTTTATCAAAACGATGGGAGATCATATATCAGATTATCAAAATAGCATAACAATTTTTCACCGACATAGCTACCATTCAGGGCGATATACATATATACGGATACTGTGCATGGTGCAGAATGGTAGTGTATCGAAATTGCAGATTCTTAATTTTTGAGGTCAAGTGGAAGCATATTACTCAAGATATTAGACAATTATTTATCAACTTCGAGTCAGGATTATCTTTTGCAATTAGCTCTAAACAAGCTATGGTGAGTACTGTGCTAGTTTTGTTATGATTAACATCTGCCTTCATCATGGCCTAAAATGAGCTTTACCGAAGCAGGTGACAGGGCAATTCATGGTCGTATATTGTGGTATTTTGTATGACGGAAAGAGTGAAGCTAATTTAATGCACATCTTGGCCCATGCGGTTTTCTTTTCAGCCATTGTAGCCTAAAAGAGTCCATTCTACTTTTTAAAAAAATTTGACAGTATTTGCGAGACTTTCTTAATATTGTTCCCAAAGCTAGGATAAACCTTTTGGTGGAATGCATCGCTCAAAAGTGAATTGTTTAGGTTCACATTGCTCAACTTTCATCATCAGCTATAATCTATACAAGAAGAATGATTCACAGTTGGACAGTGGGATGCTCATATTATGTGTTTTTTTGGGGGGGTGTAGAAGGGGAACTGTAGACCCTTTTCTGTAAAAAAAGCCAAGATTTTTACTGCTAAATCAGAAAATGCAACTGACTGTTAAAGTACAGAGGTTGACGCCCCTTCCCCCCCCCCCAAAAGAACATTTTCTCAAGGCAAACAATGAATGTGGCATCTTAAAGGTGGCTGTAGAATTGCTACCTATTTTAGCAATTATTTTAAGGGGGTTTTTCTACGATTTTCCTTTGGCCTAATGTGAGGGATTGCGTCTAATTGATTTAATTGCACGTTGACTATTTTTGGCGAAACTAGACACCTAGATGTCAAGAACTATTGAGCAATCTGTAAGAAAATCCTCATTTAACTCCAACTAGGGCTTACATTATGCACCGACCTTCACCGTGTTTACAGTAAGACATGTGGAATCCCCCTTATCTTGTGACCAAGTTCAACCATTGTTCTCTAATACCTTGTCACGCGATAGGAAGGAACAATATAAGAAAGTAACAACTGATTAATGGGCCCTTTGAATCTACCTTTTATGAATGAGCCACGAATCGGGACAAAACCAAGCCACTTCTTGACTATTTGAGGGTCTTAAGCACATTTATTGTTCCTTCTTTATTGTCTGTCTTTTTGAAAAAACAAGGGGATTCCACTGTATGGAAGAAAAACATGACAGTTCGAGACATCACCATTTTATATTTGAATTAGTTTATATTTCAATGTCCTGTCATATGATTTCTCTGTCAACTAAAACTTGGTGCTTCAAAGTGCGCTTCAAAATAAAAATTTCTTACTTGGTCAATTTTTTTTTGACCAAGAGGGTAATCAATTTAATTTCGTACAATTTGTAATAATGCTTATCATGAAAAAACCTCAAAACATCAGAAAATTTGATAAGACTCATAACACAGCATGGATTTGTTACGTGATTGCCAGAACACATGACTGAAGTGGCTCGATTTCGCTTAATTTATTGCTTAATTAACTGGACGTTCGTCAACTGGCCCCTTGCCAAACCATACATTTCCTAAGCATCCCGTTAATGAGCAAGCTCGGCAGGAATCACGTAAACATGAATAATCTTCAAATCTTCGTCATTCTACGAACGAATTCTTTATGTTCATATCCTGTGTGCAAAAGAGTTCAGGAACTTTGAAGCCACTCTGAAATCTCCGATACGTTAAGCAACTTGTTGGGCTGATTTTGATCCAAGATGCATATTAAAGTAAAGTGCAATGTTTCTTTGTTTTAATTCATTTCTCTCATTCAGGGCCATAGCTACAGTAGGATAAGTGGGTTGTGAACCCCCCCCCCCCTATTTCATTCCAAGAACAGGATGTTTCGGTCCATAAGGGACTATTTTGTCGCAAATTTTGCTAACTTGTTACCAAATCATGGAACATTTGCCCATTTTGTGGGCAAATTCATTACGTACACCCGCTAGAACATGACATCCATTTTTGTTTCATGTAGCCTACACTCATTGGAATTTTGATCAATTTTTCATTTTGCAGGTTACGAGACTCATGGTCTTGAAAATATTCCAGATGAGGGTGGAGCCCTGCTAATTTATTACCATGGAGCTTTGCCTATAGATGTTTACTATATGATGGGACGAATCAAAACGACAAAGAAAAGAAATTTAAGAAATGTTGTCGCCGAGTTTTTGTTCTTTATTCCAGGTATGGTTTTTGTGTCATCGTTTGTTTGTTTGTTTGTTTGTTTGTTTGTTTGTTTGTTTGCTTTATTTGTTAACCCAGGCTGAGGTTTGGCAGCTATCAAGCTGACAAGGGCATTAGAGGCTGAGGCCTACTGAAGTGCAAGCTTCTCGGTTCATATGTTAAACCTGCACCCTAACCATTCTCACAAGCCATCAAATCATTATTTTATTTGTTTATTCGTTCCTATATTCCTGCTTACGTTTATAATTCATCAATCTACTATTCTTATTGCTTCCTCGTTTCTCTATTTCTTCGTTCATTCACTAATTGATTAAATAATTAACTAAATGTCCTTCCCTTTTTTCTTCAACCTTCCATCCTATTGGTCATATTCATAATATCCTTCAGACGATCTTCCTTCCCCCGACTATTCCGACGCCGCTCCCCAACGAACGGGCACCTAAGAGTAGATGCTTGTGAAGGGGGTCCTTGTATTCATATAGTACTATATCCCGTTTGGACTATGCTCGGTGAAGAACTCACAAGACCAACATTAATCTCAGTTTACTCTTTTTAGGATTAGCAAAATTAGGTTGGGAATTCGCGATAATCACTTATAAAGGCATTTTCATCGATTTTTATTGACTTGTGACTTAGGGCTGATGAAAATGGACCCTCATAGCAGCGGCTCAAATTTCGGATATACTTTTATAAAGCTGTAGGATGTATCCAATCCTCCTGACTCGTGGAGGGGGGGGGGGGGGGGCGGTGAAGGGCCTTTGCTAGAATGCTCCACATGGGTCGTTAAAGATGGCAGAAAATCGAGTGTTTCCTCGCCAGAAGGGTGGACTTATGCGGGCTTAATAGTTTCAGTTTTTTTTACATAAAACGAATTCTCTTTTTCAGGTTTTCAAATTCTAATGGATGTTTTTGGCTGTGTTACTGGGCCCATTGACGAATGCGTTAATATTCTAAAGGTGCGTTAACTAAACATACAGTAAATTCATAATGTAGTGTAGTACAGTCCAGTGTAGTGTAGTGTAGTGTAGTGTAGTTAACCCCTTAACCCTCTACTTCAATATCATAAGAACTGCAGAAGTAACGCTGTACAAGATACAGTTGTGCAAGACATCGACATTTAGGCCCCTTTTCCCGCTGGTCAATTTCCATTTTTGTGTGCTTCTGTTGATATACAGCAAACAGCTTGCTCTTCTTATTCTTGTGCCTAAACCGAGACAGTTATTACTGACTTTAGAGGAAAGAGTTACTTTTCTGGTGGTGAGCGGACAAATTTTCTGGCAAGATGGCCCTCCTTACCGCCTCTTGAAATGACTTGGCTTACGTTTCTGCCTATCCTTGCTTAAAATTTCTAGGTTTGTAATTTTACTGCGAGCTACAATAAAACCTTTGCTCGTATGTCGGTTCATTTTCAACGATAACTCTTTGATATTTCGATCCACAGAATGGAGAGCTGCTAGCAATATCGCCGGGAGGCGTTAGGGAGGCTTTGTTTTCTGATGAGCATTATAGATTGATATGGAATTCAAGAATTGGATTTGCAAAAGTTGCTTTAAAAGCCCAAGTCGTGAGTATTGCCTGCTTGCTTTGCTTGAAAAGACAAAAATCTGAAAACGAACTTCTGTCTTCATTCCCCCTGTTTATTCAATGAGACTCTAAAACATGTGACTTTGATTGACATCTTGGTGGTTAAAAACAATGGAATAAAAGACTATTGATTGACAGCTCTGCTTCACTCTTCGTCTTTGCCCACCAAATTTCAGTTTGATTGATATAACAGTCACGTGTTTAAGAGTCTCATTCAACTTACCTTTTAACTCATCCAATGTTGTATGCCCTTCCTCAGAGGAAAGAAAATGACTTGTCATTTTGTATCTACACTCGCTATTTGTGCGTTGCTTACCTGTCTGTTCTTTTTTGACAGCCTGTTATTCCAGTGTTTACTCAAAACGTAAGGGAATCATTCAGAACTTTGAAGATGGGTAGAAGTAAGTAGAAGATAATCATTTGTAAAGACATCATCTCTTTCAAATTCCCTAGCTTTCGAAACGGGAAATATTCCTTGTTCTCAATTTTTTTAGATTTCATTGAAGTAGAATTAAGTCTTTTCTACCTTTGTGTTAAGTAATCAATGGCCAATCTCTTAAAATTCATTGCTTCAATAATCAACATTAGCTCATTCAATCAATTCAGTCAGCGTGAACTATCTATTATCACTTATCTATTAAGGACTAATCTTATCTGATATCGTTTCATTATTCTACATATAAATTCTTAATAAAGCTCAATCATAGATCATAATCTTTTTTTTTGCAGGATTTTTCAGATGGATCTATGAGAAAACAAAATGCCCGATTGTTCCGATCTGGGGTGGTTTCCCGGTAAAGCTAAGGTATGAGATATATATTTCAATTTATGCTTCTCGTCAAGGGGGGGGGGGTCTCGCTGTGTCGATAATGTGAAAAATAGCTGGTTAGACGGTAGAAGTCCAGCCCCCATTAGCACATATTTTATAATGAGCATGATGTTTTTTTGCAGAACATACTTTGGAAAACCAATTTTAATAGACCCAACAAAGAAACCGGAGGAAATAGCTCGACATGTAAGTTTCTTTAATCAGCAAATTGTCATCTCATCTCTTCTATTTTATTCTCTTTTTCTTCGGTTTCTATCTTTTCACATCATCATGCTTCTCCCTTTCTATCCTGTTATTTCCTGTCTCTCCTCTCTTTTTTTCTGTTTTTTCTTTCTCTACCTTTTGGCTTCCATTTGTCTCTTTCCTCCCTATCTATTCTCTTCCCTTCTTTTTCCTTCCCTTCCCTTTCCTTCCATTGCTTTGCTTTACTTTCCGTTCCTTTCCTCTCATTTAGCTTCCCTACATTTCTCTTCCCTTCCCTTCCCTTCCCTTCCCTTCCCTTCCCTTCCCTTCCCTTCCCTTCCCTTCCCTTCCATTCCCTTCCCTTCCCTTCCCTTCCCTTCCCTTCCCTTCCCTTCCCTTCCCTTCCCTTCCCTTCCCTTCCCTTCCCTTCCCTTCCCTTCCCTTCCCTTCCCTTGCTTTGCTTTACTTTCCGTTCCTTTCCTCTCATTTAGCTTCCCTACCCTACCCTACCCTACCCTACCCTTCCCTTCCCTTCCCTTCCCATACCTTCCCTTCCCTTCCCATACCTTCCCTTCCCTTCCCTTCCCTTCCCATCCCTACCCTTGCCTTCCCTTCCCTTCCCTTGCCTTCTCTTGCCTTCCCTTGCCTTCCCTTCCCTTCCCTTGCCTTCCCTTGCCTTCCCTTGCCTTCCCTTGCCTTCCCTTGCCTTCCCTTCCCTTCCCTTCCCTTCCCTTCCCTTCCCTTCCCTTCCCTTCCCTTCCCTTCCCTTCCCTTCCCTTCCCTTCCCTTCCCTTCCCTTGCTTTGCTTTACTTTCCGTTCTTTTCCTTTCCTCTAGCTTCCCTACCCTTCTCTTCCCTTCCCCTACCTTCCCTTACTATACTCTCCTTACCCTTCCCTTGCCTCCCTGCTAAGACCAGGCAACGCAATCTAAAGTCATATAATTTTTTGTAGGTACATAAAGAGATCCATGCATTGATTACTGAACACCAAAGACTACCAGGTAGTATTTTAAGGGGACTAAAAGAAAGATTTTACGACACAGAAAGCAAAAAAGCATAAGATTATGAATCTGCTTGATTTTTTGCGTCAGATTGCATGGATAACTTTATAATATACAGAAAAATGATAACTCTTAACAGACAGATGTCTATCTGTTTGAAGTCAAACTTGTGACGGTTGAAAACATTCACAACAGAAATGTGTTGTAAAGATAAGTTTGTAAATAGTTGTCTTTTAATTTATATCAACTTTATTGTATCTTTCGGAAATCTCGATTTTTTAAATGATTTATAGCATAAAATATGTAACTATCGCGATGATGAATATGAAATTCTGATAATACTTATTACAAGAACAGGTGTTGGGGTAAGGCTGAAGATGGGAAAATTGCTGCCTAGAAAGTAGAAAGCCTTGCTCTTGATCATGTAAACGGTAAACACGAAGTAAAACCTATTCCTCAGTTTACCACCCACTCTCCCCTTCACCCTTTCGTCATTTAGACCCAATTATTTGAGCATATTATAAGAAAGGAACCCCCCTCCTTTACGAAGCCTCACTGAGTTGTAATTAGACTGAGCAAGAGCAAACCAGGGGGTTTATATTACAAAGAGTGTTTGTTTAAACTTTTAGTGCTTTTAAAATTGGAAAATATTTAGCTTTTATGCATTAGATAAGCCCCTAGGCTAATGGCCTACTCGTAACTCTTAGCCCTATTCGAGACTGTTTGTTTCCTTGGCATCTGACGTAAACTTAATATCTTCCGATACAACGGCGTCACTTCATGCTCCGTGTCTGAAGAGTGATGGCACGTTTACCCTGCAAAAGTCACTCTGCCCTCGCAAAATTATAAGAATTGCTCATTTTGTAGCTAAAAGCTTTAGAAGACGATATTTGCGTTGTTGGGAGGTTGAGTCACCCCCCCCCCCTGAAGTGACGCCCCTGTTTAGATATAAAGTTACTAGCCATAATCAGATGTAAGTAAAACATACACTTATTGATCTGTAGAAATCTCGTATCAAGTGAACGTGTTAGTACATTAAGAATATTATACAATTGAAATCAGAATTTTTATGATATAAAATCTTACAGCGAGATGTTAATTAAAATCGCTGACAATATCATACCAGTTTCGTTGTTTTAGCAATAATTATATTGAAGAAACTTTATCTTATCACTTTTACACAACTGTACGCTTTTTCCTACTTTTCTTTGCGAAATTTCCATTCGATTATAAAAAAGAGGTGGCTTACCCATTACTTTACTATCAATAAGTGTACTCCACTAATTAGTCTTGTCAAAATCGCTTCCGGTCTATTGTGATAATTGCTTCCGGCTAGTTCGAAATTATGATAATTGTTTCACGATCTATTGTGATAATTGTTTCACGGTCTATTGTTATAATTGCTTCCGGTTAGTTCTACATTCGAGGTGCCGGAAATGAAGAAGCACCACGTAGACTCGTTCAAGTGACGGAAACTGAAAACGAGGTAAACTAAGCATTGCAGCTGTGATTCAGTTTATGTGTGTTGCTGTGTCATCCCAGAAACACACCAAGAAAAGAGATTGAAAAATGGAGTTTCTTGTTGGAATTGAAGGGGATGGGTTTGTTCTGGTTGCTGCCGATAGGAATGGTGGAAGAGGAATTGTTAGAATGAAAGATGGTATGAAATATATAGCAGAAATAAAAAGTTAATGCATGCATTATAGATAGGCGCCTAGGCTTAGTCCTGATAAATTTACCACACACACAGCGGCAAAATACCAATACGAAGTTGCTTTTATGTAATTCTTTGAAATGAATAGCATTTGCCCTAACATATGAGGCCTTCTTCGAGAGAGCCTATGACTAATATTGTTCTTTTAAAGAGTCTATTAAGGCCTTTATACAACATTAAAAACCTGGTCCTTCAACAGTGCAGCACTTCAACAGTTAAGGTCTCGTTAAACAGATATTGATGTTAACTTGCTAATCGTAATATCTATAGAGCTTATTCATAATGGAAAGAAGATGAAACAGCAAAAGTTTGAGACTGACAACATATTTGTAGTTCAGTTTCATTTATATTTGAATTCCACAACAAAGAATCTTATAAATAACAATATCAGCAAATAATAAAATTACAGTATACATTACAACTTAGAGAATAACATAATGAATTGCATGGAGGAAATTACTTGAAGAAGGAGCTCTCTCAATAGGTAATCTGATATGGAGAGAGTTCCCCTCCTCCTATCCTAGCATAATTTCAAATGAATTTGGTTGGATTTAAATGATTCTCAGATTGAAAAGCATTTGCTTGTATAAATTGGAGTTCTGCAGTCCACTTTTTTAGGTAAAAAGCACAAAAATTGAAGCCCCATTAAAAGCAGTTTGGAGCTTTTTATAATCCCATATCTGCCCTTTAACTCTTTTTACTCTGATACAAATTCCTAAAACAAAAAAAAATGGAAATGATTTCCCCAAACACATAATTGCTCTTCTTTAAATGGTAGCACAATATTCATTTCTCCTTTTTACAGATCAAGACAAGATGTTTAGATTGAATAGCAAAGCATTGATGCTGGTCAGTGGGGAATCAGGAGATACAACATACTTTGCAGAGTATATCGAGAAAAATGTCAGTTTATACAAAGTAATAAATGGTTAGTAGTTATGATAGTAATAATAATAATGTTACCTTATTTTTACAGAGTTACCTTCTAAGTAAGGGCTACTGCTATCACCAAGGCTCCTGTCTAAATCAAAGTATTAAAAGTAAAACTCACAAGATAAGTATTTTTTTGAATTTGAAAATAATGTGTTGATAGTCTCCTGACAAGCAAGCAAGCTGGTTTGTGTTCTGGCAGCTATCAAGCTGATGTGGGCCTGAAAATGTTTAAATCCTTGTGATAATTATTCAATCCTTTGGCAAGCCTAAATTCAATTAGGGATTATGTTTGCCATATACTGGAAGTGTATTTTCTCTGACACTTTAAGAAAACAAGCTCTTTCTGCCACCTCCTATATGTGATGTGGTTTTTTTTAACTTTTTTCCAATATCATATCTTCAATACTAGGCTATGAGCTAACCCCACATGCCACTGCTAACTTCACAAGAAAAATGATGGCTGATTACCTCAGAAGTCGAGTAAGTAGAGATAAAAAAATTCAATGGCAAATGTTGCCTATGATTATGCAATGCAAATAGTGATGATAATTGTCAAATACTCTTCTTGGACTTTGCTAGAGGCATATCTAATTTTAGCATGTTTCTATGCTCTATACCCCACAGCGAAAGTTTTTTAATGGGTTTTAGTATTTCTGATTTTTGCTCTTGCAATTAGCTGATTTTATTTTATCTCATTTTAGACACCATATTTCGTTAATCTTTTATTGGCTGGAGTTGATGGTGAAGATGGGCCTGCATTGTATCACATGGACTATCTAGGAGCGTTGGCAAAGGTAATTTTAAAGATTTCAAAAGCTTTGAATTATAAGTTGTGATTTTTTGTATTGTTATAAAGAAGCCCCCGTCTTTTTAAAGCCCCCTTTATAAACTCAAAACTTTGATAGCCCGACAATAGTTTAATAGAGCTTTTATGGTACATAGATTTACAGAATATGTAATTTTTTGTTCAGGTTAACTTTTAATACTTTTCTTTAGTAGTCTGATTATTCCTTGCTATTTCAGTTTTGATTTATATTCATGTTAACTATATTTTATATTTAAGATTAGAATGAAGAGAAAATTTTGTTTCAGGTTCCATTTGCTGCCCATGGATATGGCTCATTTTTCTCGATGAGTACGATGGACAGATATTATAAGCCAGGTAGTGAGCCATAAATCAACTTTGATTATCCAATCATCTAAAATTAGTTATTTTCTTTTAATCATCTTCTAACATTCACACTGTTTAGCTAATCTTTAACCTCTTTTGATTTCTAAAGTAAATAAAAGTGCCTCTAAAAGTCATGATTTCTTATCGAAGTAAACTTAATTTCATCAATTTTTATTTATTTATAATTTCTTATCAAAATTAATCTTATTTTGTCAACATATGTACCACGAGTATCTAAAATTCTTTGCCATTAATCTGCTGCTGCTTTTCATTCTGAGCTTTCTTATCAGAGGTTCTTATCAATTTTGCAATAACTGATGAGATAAGATCAACAAAAAATCGGTTTTTTCACGTTTTGTTTATCAATATTCAATTTTCTTTTCGACCAGGCTTATCAAAAGATGATGCTTTGACCCTGCTACAAAAAGTCTTGGCTGAGGTGAGTTGGCCTCCCACGAAAATTCAGCTAACTTCATTTTGTTTTGTAAGATTTCTTCTCCACCGTTCGACGCAATAATCTCGCCTTTCATAGGCCATGCTACCCATTTAATAAACCGTTCACACACCTACCCAGGCATTCCAATCCCACACTTAACCCAAGAAATTGATATTCCACCCACCTTTGAAGGTGGATAGCAATGCTGCAATCTGCGAGGTAACAATTACAAAAATTCCGATGCTTCAAAGGTTTAAATTGGGTTGAGAGGGCCCCAAAATAATGATTTTTTTCCAAATATCATCCAGTCCCCTCCAAAACATAAATAATCGACTTTCTCTTAGCAGACTCTGTTTTCTTGTAATTTCCACAAGATTCATTCGTTTCTTTCATAGGTTCAAAAGAGGTTTATGATTGCAATGCCGTCCTTTACAGTTCGGATAGTTGACAAAGATGGGATTCATCAGCTAGATAACATCGCTCCAGCGCCCCTTGTAACGTAACAAACATAAGTATTAGCAGCCAAAACTCTCCTTCAAATCAGATACTTCAAGTCGATTTTGTCATTCGCACTGTGTCGTCGATATTACTTAGCAAGATGTTTAGCAATTTGCATTTATTTTATGTCAAGCTACTTAACTTTGTTATTGGAGTAAAATATCGAAACAAAAACAAGATTGCTTCAATCTTTCGAAAGTATTGCTGTGAAGTGTCCCGGTTTATGAGGCTGTCATTTCAGCAAAAGAAAATAGCATCATTATTTTCCCCCTCCTCCACCTTTTTCCCTCATTTTCCATCCGTTTCTTTTGCTCTCTCTATCTTCTCTTTTACTCATAACTCTCAGAATATTTTTTGAACAGACATCAAAAGGTAGTTCCCGATGTTCTGAGGGGGCTGGGGGGCTGTAGCCCCCGCACTTTTTTGCCGCTATAATATGTTTCTAATCGCACTTCATAAAGGAAAGTGTGACCTATGCTCATTGTACTTGGGTTTTCTTGCCATTACCCCATCACAAAGCTTGGGCATATCTTGACCTTTTTATTGACTTCTGAGGAGCACCAGCATAAACTATAGAGACCACGCCTAAAAGGGCCACGCCAAATCTTCAAAGCCCCTTCACTCAAAAGTATGCTCCGGCGTCGCTGACGACGTCTCCATGTTTACGTCAATACACCAACACAGCTATTCCCATGCTCCCATTTTTCCTATGGGCAATTGCTACGAGTAATTAAACATGCCAGGTGTGTAACAATCACGAAACTGTTCGATAAAATTATCTATAACCTAGCTCGCTTTAATTATAGAACAGGCAAAATTAATGTGTGAACATATCACACTTGCCAAGCCCAGTGCATATTAGAGCCAGCAGTTTCCAAGAGTGATAAATCAAAATCAATTTGCTGAAATGATAGGTGTTATATGACCCAGATGGGTGGTGTAATGCTTTGAAATAATTAACCGTGAACTGTAAGCTCAATCGCTTCTTATGTAACAGGTTAATGCGATGGTGTCGTTTGAGGGGGTGGGTGTGGGGGAGGGTGTGGGATGAGGTGGGTGTGGGGGTGGTCATTCCATCTGCCTCGAAGTACCGTAGCAACCTACAATCGTGGACAAAATATGGATAACAATGACTCGCCCCATCTCTCCCGTCTTGGGTTCATCCAATTAAATTTACATTTCACCATCGGTGTGCTCAGAGGAAGAAGGTGAGAATATTAATGTTGGAGAAAAGGCTTTGCTTCGTTTCTAATGTAGCCAATCTTAGGCAAAATGTAATGAGACAAAATATATTGACCCCCTCTCCCCCTGGGATTATTGCCCGGAGATAGCGAAACAATTCCATGCTATTTGGTCCATATTTGGGTAGGGACTAGTCTACGAGGTATTTGGAACCAACCTGGTGATTTCATATGCGTGTTTTAGCTTGTGAAGCTTCGCATATCATTTGAGAATATAAAAAGATCTGGACAAAAACATTTGCCCTGCAAAATTAGAGATTATTTGGCACCCCTCCCCCTCTAACAGTAAAGCTACGATTGCATATGAACCATGTGATCAAATTGTGGCCACCTGCAATGCGGTGGCGCTTTTGTTTCTACCACACATTGAAAACAAACTGTATAAGGCAGCTGCGGTAATTTCCTACAATAATCTCATTCACTTCGCTGTTATTCGCCAATTTTTATCCAGATTCGGTTTCTCCGTTGGTTTATGCCATACTTTACCTGGTAATAGCTTGCTGTACTCAATTTGATGAAGGAAAGAGACAAAAATAACTCGTTGAAGGTACGTTTCTAAGGGCCTAACTATGCTTGTGAAATTTGTGGCTTGATCTGTTATCATATTACTTTGTGTTTGTTCGCCGATTTCAAAACAGATTAAACAATGCTTGAAGTTTTTTTTCAAAGTCCGAAGCTTCATTTCTGCCATCTTGAAATTCATACGTGATTTGTAGAATATACAAGCGGAACATATTTCAGATTCAGTATCCGTCATTTTTATTTTCACCTATGATTACTTTTAAATTGATATTAAACGTCAAAAATCATGAATCCAAAAACTCTGGGGTGTTCCTTCTAATTGGATGCTTCTTTCAATCTAATTGCACGGATTTCCTCGACATTATCTTCAGTTTAATCAACTCACGTGTTACAGCTAACAACTTTTCGGTTTTAAAACTTGACTAAAAAGTTAAATTTTCATTTTTGATCCTATCAGATTATTTTACATCATCATCATAATCATCATCATCATCATCATCATCATCATCATCATCATCATCATCATCATCATCATCATCATCATCTTCATCATCTTCATCATCATGCTAATCAGCATTTCTCTTTGACCAAGGAAGGACACCCCACTTTTCTGTACTAAGCCGTCAAGATCTCAGTAAAATAATATAGAAAGTAAATTATTCATCTTAATAAATGCAATGACTGATTGAAATCTGAAAACTAAAAATTCGATTTTTATTGAGACAAGTATATTGTTTTAAATTGCTTCTAAATGAATCATCACTCGGAAGAAATTCAAGCCAATTCCTTTGGCATTTGCAATGATTAAATTTATTATCCTGGTTGCTTTGGATTTACTTCTCTTAACACCACTTAGTTGAAATCATGTTAAACCAGCTGCAAATATTCTCTGACTGTCTTTATTAAACAGAGCAGGCAGTGCCCATCTGGCCATTGAAAAAATTACTTTTAGGCTGCAGAAAAGCAACATTTGCAATTTAAGTTTCATGTTTTGTTCAAAAGTAAGATAAATATAAAACATATTGTTAGTTCATAATAAGGCAATTTTTCTTTTTTGAAAGCAAGAGGGTTGCTCTTGCCTTCTCTCAATTGCATAATTTACCAAATAAAGGAGAAATTCGCAATGAGCAATATTACATTTTTTTCTAATCACCCCTCAAATCCATTCTGCAATTGATTTTTTATATCATTGTAGGATAAAGTACCTTCCCTTTACTTATAAACTCTACTATCTTTTGGCTTCTGCCCCCTTATTTTTGTTCATGGGTTTATGGTTTTACCCCCTTGGAATAGAACTGAATTGGCATTTGGCATTTCTGGCTATGGCTAGTACCTGCTAGTACCTGCCTCTTCACGTACTCATTTCTCCAAAGCAGTGTCTTAGAACTCTCATTCTCTGCTTGAAACCTTGACAAACATACAACAATTGAGGCATTTCATTTTTATATCTCGCACTTTGACTATTTGCAAAAAGCTTCTCGCTGTTTACACTTGAAAACTTGTGTCAATTTTTATTGCATTTTCGGCTGTTTTGAAAGAAAAACAGCAGTCATGTAGTAAAATATGCTATGCAGTTATAAATAAATGAATATCTAGAACTAAATAGCAAGAGGAGTTGAATAATTTATGAACTGGAACCATATGAATAATTGGGAAATAAAAAATTGATAGATAAGTTTGAGGAATATTCCCGTCTTTTTTCAACATGCTTTTTCAAATCCATCTAGGCCATTACGTTTGTAAGAAACTAAACAACGGTCTTAGTGCGAGGAGCATTGATTATAAACGTGTTATCAATAGACTACGTTAAACACTGATTTACGTAAACAGATCTTTTCCGCTGTCTTTTCCAGATCAAGTCCCGTTATCGCTTCCACCGTTTCTCCCCTTGTGGGTTCTTTTACAATATCTATTAACTTCTTTCTCATTTAGTTTAACATGTCATACTTGAAGAATTGTCGCTCAAAAATATAATGTGATGCTTTGCAATCTGCTTCTTCTTATTCGGCTATTCATTATTCATATGGGGTCGCTCCGCGCTTGTTCTTCCATTCATTTCTATCTCTCATTTGATGTTCATTTACATTCTTTTCCGACATATCTTATTCAAGTTTCTCGTTCCATCTTTATCTTTGCTGCCCGCTTCTTCACAGATTTGCATTTTCCATCCCCCCCCCCCATATCTCTCCTTCCATCATAGATTCCGTCTTTTCTCATCACATGCCCGTACAAATTCAGCCCTATTTTTGCATCCTCGAGCTTTATACATGGAAAAGCAAACAGTTTTAGGTAAAAAAGTATATGTGTATCTGGTAGATTTGTTCTAACAAGAACTTGTAGTCACGCTGTCCTCCGTCAGCCCCATAGTTCGAACCCCCTTGCAAAGGCAAACCTTTATTCCCCTACCCTCCTCCCCCTTGCTTCACATGGTCTTGAGCTGCGGGTCTAAACTCAACCATCATATCACCACCATTATTCCAATCTTCATCAAAAATATTACAAACCTAAATTTTAGATTTTTCTAATTCTGGTCAGAAAAGTTTGTAAATATTGAATCATGTTTTGTATGAAATCTGTAGGATTTCATATTTCCATTGATTTTTGCTCAATCCTCGCTACCTTTTAGCAGGTACTATGTTTACGTTACTATGGCATCATTAATTAAAATACTTCAATTCGACCTGTTTCTATTTTTTCTTGAAACACCTGAAGTTGAATTGAAGTATTGTATTCACAGTCCACTTTGTAATTATGCAAGTAGTCCTTTAATTGAACTTTCAATGAAGCTTCACATCGCTGGCACTTGCTTAGAAGTTTCTTCGTAAGGTCAGTTCAATGTTAGCATTACCTGACCTCGCCGGATTAATGGTATGCGATATTTTTACTGTTTTTAACGCGCATTTTAGATAAAAGGTTAATTGTGCTTATAGCATTACATGGCTAAAAAGGCTTGGCGTAAACTTTAGTAATTTAGGCAATGCTAGGATCAGCAATGCTAGTTATCAGCAATGCTAGGACCGTTTTTGAGCTGTAGATTTAAGCAAGACATTGTGATAAAGAAAGGTTGTCAGTAAACTTCACTTTTACTTTGTCTCGTGTTACGGCATGTTACGATATGATATACGATATACGATACGATACCATCTGCTCGTAAATTTTCATGATTTTGGTGTTTCGCAACTAGACTGCAAATTCGCAATCTTTTTTATCTATTTTATTTTAGCAATGTTTTAGCATGATTTGCATCCTTCATTTAATGGGATGAAATTTAAGTTTCAAATACAGAAAATATCTAGTAAGGATTTAAGGCTTGACGAGTAATTAAATGTAATTTTAATGTAATTCAATGCAATATAACTTAATGAAATGTAATGTATTGTAAAGTAATGTTATTGTAAAGTAATGTAATGTAAAGAAATGTAATGTATTGAAATGTTATTGTAAAGTAATGCAATGAAATGCAATGTAATGTAATGTAATTAAATGTAATGTGATGAAACTTAACGAAATGTAATGTAATGGTAATATAATGAAATGTAATGTTATGCAATGTATCGTAATGAAAATGTAATGTAATATAATGTAAAGTAAAATAATTTGATAAGCAGAATCTCTGCCTGCCTATCTATGAAGATCGATATTTGTATCTACCAGATCTGTTTTTAGCTACGAAAACTTGCGATATTAGCTTGTCGTGAAATCTGTTTGGTTTCTTATATGATTGATATCACCAAGATGTTTCCAGAATGGGATGTGGCTAGGTGTGTCAGTTGGTTATCAGGATTTCAACCATAAAACATCACCTCAAGTTCCTGTTTTTAGTATTTACCAAACCAAAGTATTGACTTTAACTTTTTAGGTCTGATCTCTTTTGAAGACTACGAAGAATACGCTTCTTATAAAGAAGACGATCTGAATTCAAGAAATCGATGTGATTCACAGTATTGAGACCGGCGATTAAGGTATCTTTCAAAAGTTTATCTTCTTTTTAGATTTGTTTGTTGTACTAAAATAGTTAGGGCTTCACCATCGTGATCATGAGGGGATCCTAATATACGGTTAAGAAAGGGGATGAGTTAATTTGTAATTTTTTTTTACAGTGCACAGTGTAAACATTCTCTGGGTAATAAATCATAAAATGATGCTGTTTTTACGAGAGGGAGGTGGATAACCGTTCTTGGGATTGTTGGGTCACTATTTCACCTGAGTCTTAATTTTTATTTTAACTGAGCTCTTTTTCGCGTGAACAAACTGTCATAATTTTCAAATACACGTTGTCTTCAGCATCATCTGCCATAATTAAATGTTTCTGCCGTTATTCGCTCTGCATTTAAAAATGAATCAAAATATCATTCCATCCCTTCAGCTGGTGGCTCTGAGCACCTGAAGTTTTTGTGTCAAGAGAACAAGGTCCTGACGAAAAGGAAACCGCTCTTTGAAACATTAAAATTTTCATGAGTAAGTTTCTTCTCTTCTGTTAATTCGTTCATTGTATAATTCATATATTTATTTGTTAATTGAATCAGTTGAGATACCCAATTCGGAAAGCCCAGGTGTACTTTTTCGCATGTCAATTCCGGGGGTCCATATCAGCATGTATTAGCCGGCCCTGTTAATGCACTGAGCTTTAGTATAAAGGCTCCTTCCCGTCTGCAACTTATTTATTTTGGTCTCAGCTTGTTTACGCTGTGTTCATTTAGGCAAGAAGTAAGCAGTGCTTGAAATAGGCCAATCTATGCCTGCACAGGCTTGAGAACTCGTTCACTTGGTTCAATATTTATCTGATCAATGTAGGTTCCACCAATAAAATTTTAGCTGGAAAATCATCGCTCATTGTTTTTGAATATACCCTCTCCTTTGGGTGGCAACACTCATGTGATTAGTGTGATCCTCAAAAGTACGAGTGAGTTAGCTGTGAAATACTTTTTACGACGAACAAAAAGCGATATATCGCGTTTCTACCATTTCAACTCGAATGAGCTTGCCACGAAACTTAATCCTTCGCGCAAGGATTTCGAGTGTTACGACATTAAAGTGCTCGTAAAAATAAAGCAGAGAACTAAGTAACAGGCTGCTTACCTGATTCTCGTGGAATTCTTGCGACGATGTATGTAAATGATAGTTATAAGGAGCAACGCTAGTTGACAAGAACACTAAATAAGCACGTGTGATATTTCGCCACGGCATCTGGGGCCACTTTAGAGTATTTTAAGTGCACCCTTGCGTATTGGTCCGTCCCGTCTTCGTGCAGTGGTCCGTCCCTTTTTTGTTTGGTAGAACTGACACCTGTCTTTCTTTACATATCGTTGCTATGACGACTGTTGAGAAGCTGATTATTGCGTGTTTCTTTCTTGCCCGTGAGCTTGGCTGAATTGGAATGAGCAGGTCGGAAGGCTTTCTAAGTCCTTGTTCATGGGTAAACGGCTCTGGAAACTGCAGA
The DNA here is from genome assembly GCA_964019065.1 of Catostylus mosaicus. Classification (NCBI taxonomy): domain Eukaryota; kingdom Metazoa; phylum Cnidaria; class Scyphozoa; order Rhizostomeae; family Catostylidae; genus Catostylus; species Catostylus mosaicus. The sequence goes on from OZ025203.1 coordinate 4,544,358, forward strand.
TAAAACGCCTTGAGTTGTGCTAGCTTGTAAATGTGTATTTTTCTGTGGCATGACCATAACAGCTAAGGTATATTCATATTTTTGTCAAAGATTTTCTTCTCCATCCTTTCGTAGCGTAAACTTTAATCGCCTTCAATACTGTAATAGCTGTTGCTCTAACTCAAAGATTCTTTCGTAAGATATCTAATTCTTTTATCTATTGACTACCTCTGTACAAACACTATCTAATACAGCTTTGTAAGGTTGATAAACAACTTTTTTTTCAGTATGTTTCTACGTGAACCGTAGATTATTTTTATTACGTGAAATCAAAGTTTTTGGTTATGTCTTCAATTTTAATACCCTTCTTTTGAAACTTCCTAACTTACATTAATAACCTTCACTTTATATCTATAACTAATCAGAGCTTCGAATGGTTATGAAACATAGCAAAAATGGTGACTGTCAGATAACTTAGATCAGCCACGAATCCTTCGTAATTTGAACTTGCTTTTCTTGCATTTCTGTGTTTGATATTTCAATGAATCGTTCATTTCCAGACAGAGTTTATATTTGAAGACAGACTATAAAATTTAAGTCTATTTACGTGATGTTTTTCTTTCAGTTCTTCCAGTTGCTCAATATAAACTTCTCCCTACTATGTTAATCTCTCATTCATCAATGCCCTATTTTCATCGAGACCTTTTATATAAAAACTTGTGTAAGGCGAGATATAGTCATTGAAAAGTATTCAAAAGCGGCCTGATGTTCAGTCACAGGTTGTAAAACTCAAATAATTATATCTAAAAAAAGATAAGATAATTCGATATGATAAAATTTGCGAATTTAATCCTGATGTTTAATTTAATGTTTCTATACTCATGTACGAAATACAACCATTAGAATTAAATGTCTTTATTTCTTTATTGATTCGATCCCATATCATCTACTGCATTGCTGCAAATTAAATTACCATGCTATACCTGTGAAAATACAATTTCATGAAGTCGTGACCCGCAAAAAACTGCATCCAATTATGAAACGAGGTTTCTTGCGATTTTTTCGAGTATCTGGTTACATTCTATGTAAGGTCAATCCTTGACCTGTATCATGATCGAATTTCAAAATAAATTTTGGCATAATTGATCACATTTTTATTGTGGTCATTGGAGAAACATTCATCACCTTGCATAAACGCTGCATAAGAATCTTGTTTGTGTCATTTCTTTGCCGAAATGATCGTTATATACCTAAAGATCCTTACGCTCATCACCACCGAAAGGGCAGAGCAACAGGAGGGTTTTTTGAAGCCCTGTAAGAAATCTGTAAGCGTAATTGAATTCCAAAGTAATTTTAGTCCGAATCTAAACGAGGAATTAGAAACATGAGTTTTAATGTTGTCTATAGAAACTAAGGTAGGTTTCTATGAGAGTTTTATAGAATTTATGTCAAGTTATTACTAAGAACAGCAAGAAATTCTTTTGAATGTGCAGCAATTTGATCTTTTCTTAGCTTCCTTTTGCAGCCGAGATGATAAGACTGAAATCCATAACTAGACCTATCAAAGCCATCTTACCGATAATCTCTATTGCCTTTTGGTTATCTCATAATCATTTTGTAACTATTTTAAATTTTCATTAATTATTTCATTGATGTATTACAACGGATTTGAATGTTTTCGAAATTCCTCCACTCTATTCCTGTTCCGTTCTTTATAATTCCAGTTTTCGCCCTGGTTTTCGTTACATGTGTTCTGTTTCCAACAAAAATAGCTCAATTTCAATGCAATAAGTTGTTTGTGATCTGCAATCCTACTCCAAAATTGGATATAAATCCTTCATGAGCGCACGTGATGCAACGTTTCAAAATCATTCTGCACCGTCGAGTTTACTTAAAACGATAAAAATCAGCCCAGGCCTTGGTCTTCTTTCCTACCGTGTGAACGCTTCACAGCATGCCGTATCCTCCTCATCCCATTCCATAATTCCCTAATTTTCGTTGCATATGCCCTATGTTTAATTGCGCACCGCGTGTGTATCTCCGCTGTGCCGCCGTTTACGCACATTACCAATGAATGCTGTTTTCAAAAAATTCGCCCGTATTTCTTCAGTTTTCGACTTCGTTTTTAATAATTGACAAACTCCACTTGATATCGCCTAGTTTTGTTATCTGTTATGGTGACCAGCTGCTGTTCTCCCATAGCTAATTTGACAATTTTGATATCAAGGATAAAAATATCATCACCATGATGCTAGTTTAATGTAGAATAGTCAGTTATTTTTATAGAAAAGGATTTTCTCTATAGTTATAACAACTCTTGGTTTTGTGTCATGTGCCGATGTCAGCCATAACCCGTTTCATAGACCGTGAGAATATCAACACCCGGTCTCTACAAACTCAACATCTTTAGACTCCTCCTGTGCCAGAGTCCTCATGCATAGTTCATTGGTCAATTCTTAAAGTTGCTATGGAAATAACGATAGACACCTCTTGATTGGTTGTTCAACAACTGTTGACAGTGGTTCAAAAGAGGAAATATCTATGGAAAGGTACCGATCAGAGAACATCTAGCTCGGTATCTATGGTGACTATCAAACTGACCAATCAAATGTAGTAAGAAGAATCTTGCACTAGAGTGTTGGTATCGAAATTTAAATGCTTTATCCCCCCTCTCCTACCCCAAAATCTTCTAGTTATTTTTAGTCTTGTCTTGATTAATTAGTTATTTAATTTATTAATTCGACAATTTCATATTTTATTTCACAGTCGATGGGTGGATGTTCTTCAACCATCTCTCCTGAAACTGAAATCAAAGTAGAAAATAAATCCGATGGAAAATTCTGCAAATACTGCCAGAGGTAACTCAACGATTTTTTCTTCTCTTGTTTACTTTCCCCTTTTCAGTCATTTTTTGCCTCCCTTCATTGCATCGTTTAATGTTCGAAACAGCGGCAAGATAAACTTTACGTTTGAAGGCTGAACAAGGCGTTGAAAAATCTTTATGTAATGATGTAATGACTGTTAATGACATTACAACAACCAGGCCACACCTTATTTTTCTTCATTGTAAATTGCTGATGAATTTGAGGTTTAGGCCAAGATAATATTAAAAATTCCGCAAGGCCGCTTGCGAATTAGCCGCGATCCGCATTAAACATGACGCGTGACCGCAACCGCAGGTGCAGAAATGAATTTTGAAACGCAATCCGCTAGAATCGTAAGAAGCGGTCACGAATATGATTCAATGCTGAAAGCCTCAGATCAAAATATGCCTCCTAGACTTGCTATGACAGGTTTCCTATAGTATCAAACTCTTGCCTGTTTGATTTAAAAATTGAGGTCTTGCGTCTGTAAATCTGTGTATAAATGTTCAGATGAATCATAAATTGGGGGATTGCTTAAATGTTGTTTTCGACTTTGCACTTGCAGTTTTCTACTTAAAAATGGTAAATATTTCTCATGCTTTCAGCGCTGTTTGCAAGTTCATTGTGTGAAAGTTTGTCTTTATTAAACACCAGAAAACCACCTGTTAGGAGGTTTCTTACACTTAATTTACATTGTTAAACAGTAGCTAGAAATGACCAATGCATAAGTGAGCTAAAGCATTAAGCTTAAATATGGTGGATCTATTTCTGTCAAATTTTTATGTCACAACCCCCCAGATCCTTTATTATTCTATACCCTGTCAAGGTACTTTTGTATTATTCCTCATTAGCGTTGTGACCACTCAAAAGTGGCTCCTAAAACTTGCAGAAACAAAGGCCTTTCTATCAACTCAATATTTGTTTGGTTCTTCGTTCAATTGACCTCTATCTTAGGCCTTCCTTCAGATAACGATTCACCTCTGTTTCTTATTTTCATCTCTATCTCTTTCTTTTTCTTTTATTTTAATTTGTTGTACCAGCACCTCTAAGTGGACCATTATGGAAATAGGGTCAGCTTGACCTTTTTAATGCAACCCTGCCACTGTAATTTGGGGTGTTTTTCTATTAAATTTTTAACAAGAAATTTTATATATCATGTTGTATACTCAGTATCGATTTTTTATATTCATTATAATAACTTGTAAATATATTTTCAATTGTGGCATATGGTATGGACAGTAATCCATTCACATACAGCTGTTCTTTTAACGAGATCTATAATATTCCTAGTTGATTTCGGTCCACGTTGTAATCTGCTTTACGAATCCAAAAAGCATAGGGAGCTGCATGATAATAAATGGAATATATATTCAATCTATGTTTTCTATACAATCAATCTTTAAATGCAGAGCCGAGTATTCAATACCTGTAAGTGACGATGTATTTTATAGTATCATGCATTACCCCCTTGCTTCTTGATCCTTTATTTGTATTTGAAAGTGGACACCACACTCACAGCTGACTTCATCCGACCCACTGTTTCCATGTAACCATTCTCAATATTTGATCATGCACGTGCTTTTTCAACACACACAGTAAGCTAAGAAAAGACTCTTTCTGAATGTTGCATTCATGTTATTTAACACCCTTTCTTTTAGGAAGGGGGTGACAAACCTCATAAGGGGTTGCAAGCAGGATGTAAATTTATATTGTTAACCAAGGCAGTTGTTCTGGCACCTTTCAAACTTTACTGGGGTGCTAAGGCCGGTGCTCTCAGAAATTCTTCTGACCATAGGCGTCACTTGAAGGGGGCTTTGTGGAGGGGGTGGTTCACCCTCCAAACGTTGAAAATCTCGTCTTCTAGCAGGGCAAAAATAGGCGCTGCAGGACAGTTTTCAGCTATAAATGGGCCATCATGGGCAAAAGTGCCATCACCCTCCCCACCCGGAGCAGGATGTGACGTCCTGCTTCTGAGTACCCTTTTACCGACCTCGGAAGGATGGACAGCTGGGTTGACTAGCTTGTGGAAAGAGGTTCCGACTGTGGTCTTTAACCGCGGGCCACTCTGTTCACTGCATGATACTAGATGTTTTGCTTGTTGTAGGGAATCTGGTACAGAAAATGCAGAAAGATTATTCTCTTCGGGAATTTGCACGTAAGTTCTCGTCGAGAGTAGTATGTTATGTTTTATGAGATTAGTAATATTTTATTTTTATCTTTATTTGTAACTTATGGAAAAGAACATGATCATTTTTAACACGATATTAACTTCATGTCTCCTTTTTTTAAACCTTTAACTTAATTATAAAATTATCCTCTCATTTTTGTTTTTAGGCCTTGTAAAGAAGAGGCGAAAACTTGGTCTGTAAGCTTTGACAAACTGATGGACTCGCAGAGTACGTTAATTTTACAAAATGTAATAAAAAATATGGTAAATGCTATGATGTATATAACTTCATCTCTAACATGGTGGTAATATGTCGCCTCGGCATACGAAGCACCTTAAGCGATCATTTTTTAAATTTTCTTTCTTATTTTTACAGTGGGTCGGAAGTTGTTCCAAGAGTTTCTGCAATCGCAGTACAGTGACGAGAATTTACGTTTCTGGCTAGCTGCCGACGATTATCAAACGAAAAATCCTGAAGACAGGAAGGAAACTGCTCGTAAAGTTTACGAAGATTTTATATCAACGATATCACCGTGTGAGGTATGTCTTTTACATTCGTTATTGTTCATATAGACCACAATCTAATCGACACAAATTTATCTAATCAGCAATCAAATCTCAGCAACGATGGGATAAGTAATCGTTGCTTCAAAATCCAATCAGTTAGTAATCGGTAATCCAAGATTTTATTGATTATACTATCGGTAATGGCGTCAGAAAACATTGGTTATACATCTAATGGGAAATCCGGCAGAACTATAGGTTATCTAATCCAGCAACATCGAGATGTTATCAGTAATTGCATATGCAGTTATCAAATATATAATCTTTAATTAGATTCCTTAATCGATAATTTTGAGTTTGATGATTAATTGCAAATCTAACTAGAGAAATATGGATGGTATTGGTATCAACATTAATCCGTTCTCTAATCTGTATGCAAAGATGTTGATTAAAAATCTGATCGCAAAGTAAGCAGTAATTACTTGTGTAATCCGTTGTCAGTCATCTATAATCTAAGATTCAATCTATCTTAATCCTTCCAGGTGAGCATTGATGCTAAACTCAGAGCACACATAGAAGATAACTTGGATTCAGGTGATCCGGATTTATTTCTGAATGCAAAAAACTATATTTATAATCTCATGTCTTTGGATTGTTTTCCTCGATTTATCAAATCGAAATATTACAAAAGTCTATGTAAATAATTGTGAAGCACTTTAAGCTTCATGTATGTACAGATATCAGCAAGGACCTTCCTGTTAAATGGCGAAGTTTCACCGAAATCTTTGCATGCGTAGTGCAGGAATTATGGGACTCCCAAGAAGGGAGAGGGGATGAATCAGGTTTTTCCAACTGCTTTTATCTAGAGGCAGGCCCGAGTCCAGAGGGGGCTAGGGGGGCATAGCCTCCACAAAAATATAGATAAAGCAAAAGACATAATAGAAAAATAGCACATTTATTTGGTGATATTGAAATTTAGCCCCCCTCCCAAGAAAATTTTATCGCGCCTCGGGCTTGGCTAGAGACATTCCCAATTGTTGGTTTTTAAGCGCTGGTTGAATGAAAGAATTGACAGGGCCACGTTTTGATTTATGATTTTAGCTTCATTCTGGTGTACTAGGTGTGCAACATCTCAATTACAAGAAATTTTTCTGACCCGATTTACATTTCTCGCCCTAAAAATGGCCCATTATTAGCACTTAAATCATTGTATGACGTAAATATCCTTCTGCTGATTCTCCCTTGTGAATTCATTCATATACTCCACTTATTTTCACTTACCCACAGTTCCTATAATTTGAGGTCCTTGTATCAAAGGTCATTTTAGCTGCGATATAAATTCAACAAAAATGAAAATTAATAAGTATTATCTCTAAAGAACTACGTTTCACTATCGTGTGCTCATCAGAAGTGGGCATTCATTCTTGCATCAGCCCTTTTGACATCATCTGTACATTTATTTGCTTGAGTTTCTTTCCCAAACTGGACACAAAGCTTGCAAGAAAAACATCACGAAAACTCGCGTCTTGTTTTCCTTGACTGCCAATCAAAACCATTACGCCCTTCTCTAGACTCAAATTGCAATTTAAAATCAATGAAACAGGTTACATTCTGAACTTCATTTATAGTCTAATGTAGACATAGGAGCCCGTAGGAGCATGGACGTAGAAAGCATTATAAAAGAAGGGGAACACATTTTTTGAGGGGCACCCGCGCACATTTTCTGAGAAGTTTCAGAGACTGTTTCGGAGAGCCTAGGGTGGCGGTGAATGAGTGAGAGACTCGTTAATGTAATGGCTTTTGTTCATTTCTTTTAGCAACTGAGGTACTTGTAGGTACATTTTAATTATACGGTTGGAAAAAGAGGGTAACACTGCAAGCTTCAAAGGGGCACTCTACCCGAATTTTTTTTTAAAGTAGAGGGGGCACGTGCCCTCTGTTCCCCCCCCCCCCGGCTCCTACGTCTATGCGTAGGAAAGGATATATCAGCAAAGATTTTGTTGTTAATACATCGGTGAAACATCACTATTACACCACTTATTTTGATCTAGATATAATATCCGTATTATTTTAGGCCAGCGACTCATTGCAGCTGTTTTCTCAAACGTATATATATATAAATTGTTCAGAAATTTACTTTATAGAAAAAAGTGTTGATTTTTGCAAGTAAATTTTAAAGAAGGATGTGCTTGATAACTTTCTAACTAGCAAACTGTTGTATGGTTTTAGATGTAGCTAAAGTATTTTTTCCGTTTTGCCGCCAAGTTTAAACCAGTTTTAGGCCATTTGTGAAAGAAGCTGTCAAAATAACGGCATGAGATTCTCCATTGAGGTGAAACTTTCAGTCGAGTTTGTAATTTTCAACTTCATTTCATATAAAGTCTAGAAACTATACTGAAAGGACCCCCCCTGAAAGAAGGAGGCCCTGAACGAAAATTTATGTTTTTAATCGCTTCTTAGCTTTGTATATCGACCACCCCTGCAAATACCTAGAATCTGCTCGTGATCCCAGCATTGCGGTATATTTTTAGCAATCAAAAGCCTATGAGGCATTACTTTTAAAGACCTATATGATTAATATTATGTTATATTTAAACAATCGTTTGCGTAGGCTGCGTTAGAAGAGACACATTCCCTCCCTGCTTTATTAAGATTTTTTGGTCTTGTGGTTTACTAACTCTTAACGAAAATTTGCCTATTTTCTCAGACCACTTAATGTTTCTCTCTATGAAAATAAGGTTTTTAAAAATAAATTTTATGAAAGTACTAAGGTTCAATAGACATTGCTGAAAATCGAGATTTGAATCTCAGAATAATTCACTACTCGAGTTACGTCTAGATTCTTAATTCCATTTTTTATTTGACACATGGCCTAGTCAGCGATTGTTGTCCGTTTAGGAGAGGAAATGTTGACGCATCAATGATTCTATGAGCTAATTTTTGTCTTTGATATCCTATGATTGTAGTAGTTTTATCATTACTAACACCTAATTTAAATGAATTGGGGATAACAGTAGTTTAAAGTTGTACAATTATTCTCTAATGATTCTATGAAAATAGACATAATTATTGGTGAAGATTTGACCTGTTTAGTAAATATAGCACGAAATTAGAATATAAGAAACGCAGAGCCGTTAATTGAATAAATAAGTGTCTTGTTACAGCATTGCCCCCCCCCCAGCACCACACACAAAACGAGAAATGCAACAATTACCCTGGAATCGCCAAGGGCTCCTCCCTTATAGTTGCTAAGAGTATTTAACTCTAAAGATACTTCATATCACCTTCTGCTTTATCATAGAAAATGCTGCTGGTAGAAATCACCTTTACCCAACCAGAAATTCAATACATTAGTTAAGATCCGCCCTTTCCAAGTGCTGGAAGGGAGATTGACTGAGCCACTTTGAATCGATGGCCGTAGTGGCCGTGACTACAAGTCCCGCGCACTTTTCAGAGTATGAGCCCAGAGCAAAGTAGCTAAATTTTCAAGAGAGGCCTATGATTAACTTGTTTTCTAGGTTCGTGATGTATGCCATAGCTCAGAATAAGGTCGGGAACAGTTGATTGATCATACGAATGTTATGATGTAATGATTGGAACAAGAGAAAATAGGGATGGGTGATCTTTCTTATATCTTTTGGTATAAATCATGTGAATTGTAAATATCATAAAGATGATTTCAAATTTTTTCTTTTCTCTTTCGCCATCTTGGGGGAACTTATGAAACGAAAAAATGATCGTTGGAAAGGTGCATGGGGTGAAAATGTGAAATAGAAATTAGTGTCCTATACATGGTCCATAGTTATCTATCATTCATACTTTCTTTCGATTCTTTACTCACGCATTCGTTTATTTTGCCATTCATTCTTTTCAATCATTCACTTCCTCATTTAACATTCACTCATTCCTTCTTCATATATCACTATTTATCTTCATTTCATTCCTTTATTCCTACTAACTTTCATTCCTTCGTTTATTTACATTTACATTCAATCATTCATTCATTCATTCATTCACTCATTCATTCATTCATTCATACTTTCATTCATTCATATTGAACTTCCCGCCACGTTTCCCAGAAATCAGCGGTTTCTTGCATCGGGCATGCGTATTACAAGAAATCCATTGTGGACTGCCGCCATCTTGAAATGGTCAGAGTGGCGGTGAGAGAAACTTATGCCTGAATGAACATATTTTAAAGCAGTTTGCTGTGAGATTTTTAAGTATAAACATTAAATTAAACAATCTAAAATATCTGCTAGAATTTTATGCGTTAACGGTGCACATATGTGGAATTTTTTTTTCATAAAATCTCATTTATTCTAGCTTCGGTTTCTGCACTCTCACACAACGAGGCCAAGAATTATTCTAATATATCACTTTTAAACCATGGCTTCTATCGAAGAAGAAGTTCTAGGTATTGGAAAACGCTTGGAAAAACTTGTTGAGCAAGGACAAGCGGTAATTATAGTTTTGGATTAGAATTATAAACTTCTGCTAAAATTTGAAAGGGAGACCAAATCCCAGCCTTGATTTTGTGGCTGTTTTTTGTGGAGAGAGGTCAGACGATTCATTGGAAATGCCCATACTACATCTATGAAATGTGGCAGTGCAAATTCTGCTCAAGCAAGCCACATATTTCTTCCAAACACTGCCACAAATCTGTTGCAATCTTGTGAGAGCAAGGCAGCATGCACTATTTTAAGTCCATGCTGGTGTTTCACCAAGGAACCAAAATAAACACACATGACCTGTTGTTTTATGGATTTCTATGCCAGGAGCTTCCCTCATAGACTTCATAAAACGCACCCTGAATGACAAGCTTTTGTTTGAATAGACATCTCGTCTTAGACTTTGTTCAGTTACCATCCAAAGCCTACCCTAAATAATCTGGTTCATACATGTGAATATTTGTTTGCATAGAACCCAATCATGCTTGGCTATGCATACATAAGATCTTGATAAAACACAAGCAAGCAAGCAATTTTTTATTTGTTAACTTAGGCCATGGTTCTGACAGCTTCGTGTTAGCTGATGTAGGCCTATGCTCTCAGGATTTCACCCGAGTACCAATTAAACTACCTCAAAAAGGTGGACAGCTGGGTTGGGAGAACAGTTTTGTGGAAAAAGTGTCCAGTTGTGGTCTTTAACTGTGAATTGTTAAGCTCATGGGTCCATAGACATGTGTTACCTACTTGTCCATGCCACTGTCTTTAATTTGAAGCTTGAAGAATCAACTTGTTATTATTTTCTAGGACAATTCTGTAGCAATGGAAAGTCTTAAACAGTTGAAAGAGATTCCAGTAACACTTGATATTCTTCAGGTAAGGATCCTCGTTTTTGCCAATGCCATTATTATGTTCTAATGGTCACAAATCCGTTTGATCATAGTGGAAGATGCTATGGAAAAGCCACTGACAATCCAACAAGATCTCTTAGCACTGGTAGGCCAAAAAGAACATAATCATAAAAGCTCAGATCATTAGCTCAGCTCTAGAGTATCTGTGGTTAAAGTAAAAGGCTCCTACTTTGTCATTTACTGTATATATATATATGAAATGAAGACTGCAATAGCAGGTCTGCCAAAATAGTGCTTGATGCATTGGAAACAGAGCTATACAAAACTAAATTAAAGAAAAATTGCAGTTTGAGTTGTGACTTTAAGTTTCAGGCTTGATGTGATCTTCAGACAACTGAAAATACTTTGCAGGATGTTTGTAATATGTTGGTGTGATTCCCAAGAGACACCTTAGAGGTGTCGTAGATAACAATTCAAACCATCATGTTCTGTCATTAAGTTTAATACCAATTTTTTGTATCTATTTTAGAGAATTGTTATTGCCATATTCGTTTTAGCATTTACTGTACACGTGTTTCCATTTCAGAAAACCAGAATTGGAATGTCCGTAAATGGTTTAAGAAAAGCCAGCAGTAAAGAAGACCTTCAAGGATTAGCTAGGGCACTTATTAAAAACTGGAAGAAACTGCTCGGTAAATACGTCTTTGTTTTTCAAGGCTATTTGACTGATAACTTAGGGATGCCTTGCATGATTATCTTATTTTCAATAATTCCTCGCAATATGTCCACTATCAAATTTAGCATTACAGGGATTAGCTAGCAACAATATAAGATTAACACTCATTAGAGCCAAGTAGTTTGCAGTGGTATACCCTCACCTTCTACCGAGATTTAAAGTTTGTTGAAAATTTTTTGTCAACAGACAGTCAGGAGAAACCAAAAGGCGCGAAATCACAGGACAAATGTGACAGTCCTAACATACCAAGAGTTTCGTCAGATAGCAACATGTCAACGTCATCATCACAATCTAATATCACAGCAGCAGCAACTGCCATTAGTCAGGTTGGTTGTAGAAATTAATTATGGTGTTGTTATTTGGACAGTAAATATGCTTTATGGATGTTGGGTAAACTGAAGTTACTAGGAAAAGGATGATGGGTAAACTGAAGTTAATACGAGAAGTTTGATTGCCCTGCAAGTTCTTTCCTGACAAACTGTCCTCTTCCTTTTCTAGTAGTTTCTTCAATCTGTATCTTTGTATAACTTTCCATGCAATTTGTGGTCGATATCTGATTTGTCATACTCTGCTAAATGCCAGACAATAAAGTAATCTTAGTATCCTTCAAATGTTTTTGCTTCTTTTTAGTTATTTTACAAGCAAAATGCACCCTTTGCTTTGGCCAAAATATTCTCGCATGATACTGTAGATATACAATCCCTTATGAAGGACACTCTAGTTTGCGATGCTATCTAAGTTTACATCTTTTTTAGGTTAATGGTGGTGGAAATAAGCCCAAGAATAACTCAAAAAATCCTGTTGTTTTCCCACCAATCAAAGGAGATGTAGCAGTTCGTCAAAAATGCAGAGAAATGATTGAAAGCTCATTAAAATCAGATGATGTTGCAGGTAAATCCCCTAATAATTTGCTCTAAAGCTTGCTATGGGTTTTTTCTTTTAGACCTTCTGTAATTTGAGATTTTTTGCCATGCACTTACCATGTTTGATATATCAGAATATAAACATAATTTTCAGATTTAATGCCTTTTAAAATTATCTGAATCTCCCTTACAGATGTTGACATCACTGACCTTGCAGCACAGATTGAAGAAGGTATCTTTTCTGTAACCCAATTTCTTTTACTTTTCATGTTTGGGATTATTTTAAATCTATCCTGCATCAAAATTTTTAATTAACGTAGTTCTTCATTTAGTGCTTTCCAGATGATTCATGTTCTAGTCCTTAACTTCCAATTTAGCAATTTTTATGGAGTTTAAAGACAGTGGAACAAAGTACAGGAATCGAGTGAAGAGTAGAGTAATGAATTTACGTGACAAGAACAATCCAGCGTTGAAACAAAATGTTCTTGCTGGCAGCATAACACCACGTCGATTTGCAATTATGAAGCCAGAGGTATTGTCCTGTTTTACGCTTTATAAATGAATGAATGATTGAATGAATGAATGAATAAATAAATAAATTAATTAATTAATGATTGAATGAATGAATGAATGAATGAATGAATAAATGAACTAACAAATGAATGAGAAGATGAACGAACAAATAAATGAATGTAGGAATGAACGAACGACCGAACGAACGAACGAACGAACGAACGAACGAACGAACGAACGAACGAACGAACGAACGAACGAACGAACGAACGAACGAACGAACGAACAAGCCAATGAATGAATGAATAAATGGATGAACAACTAAATGAAAAAATGTTTGTATGAATTATTAAAGCTATGATTTATTGAATAACCGAATGAATGAATTGATTAATCATCGAAAAAAATGAATAAATGGGATATTTCGCACAGGATTTCATAAAAAGTGTGGTTTTTGGGTAAATAACTTTGTTTCTTATCGATAAGGAAATGGCAAGCGAGGAGATGAAAAAAGTACGAAGTGAAATTACACAGCAATCAATAAAAGATCACCAACTTGCAACTACAGGTGGGACAGGAACAGATCAATTTAAATGCGGAAAATGTGGCAAGAGAAATACCACATACAATCAGGTAATTATATTGTCAATTTTTTCATATTTTTTGAGGGAAGAGAATTTGCTATTTATTGATTGGTACTGCTTGGGGTGAGTCTCGAACCCATGGCGTTTTACTCTGTATGCATCGCTTTAAACCAAACAAATTTTGTTTTATAGGTGCAGACAAGAAGTGCTGATGAACCAATGACCACATTTGTACTTTGCAATGAATGCGGGAATAGATGGAAGGTAAGTTAATTCTTGATTCTGTCCAGTCTTTGATGGTCGGAGGGCCGTTGATGGTCGTTTAGAGGGTCAGTGATGATCGTTGAAAGTCGTTGATGGTCGCCAAGGATCGTTGATGGTCGTTAAAGATCGTAAATGGTCGTTTAGGGTCGTTGAAAGTCGTGGATGGTCGTTGAAAGTCGTGGATGGTCGTTAAGCGTCGGTCGTGGTCGTCGAGGATCGTGGATGATCTTTGAGGGTCATTTAAAGTCGTGGAAGGTTTAAAGTCGTTAAGAGTCTGTCATGGTCGTTGAGGATGTTTGATGGTCGATAATGGTCGTTGATGGTTGTTGATGATTGTTGAGAACTGTTATTGGCTGTTCGTGGTCGTTATAGGCTACCAATGGCTGCAAGTGAATTGACTTGTAACACTAGCTGTATAATAAACTATGAATGCCAAAGACCTGCATCACCTATCAAAGACCAATGATAAATATATAAAAACCATGCATTTTAAAGGAAGTTTGATAGAGGTAGGATCAAAGTCAACACTGAAGTTAATTAATCAATGACACTTAAGACCAGCTTACTATATTAAGTTTGTACCGGCAAGAACATGCTGTCGGAAGCATTTTCATACCAGGGCTGATATAAACAGTCTTATGTGTTGTTTTGTAAAATTGTGGTTTAGCGAATCCCAAAACAGTACAGATTTATCCACCAATAGAAATCTCGTTCTATTAAATCTTTATTTGCCGAAATTTAAACAGCTTTTCTCCAAATCCAAATACGAATAAAAGACTATTAACGTTTGAACATCTGTCGCTATAACAAACGGTGATAACCTAAGTTATTTTTGAAATGAAATATTAAAGAATGGAAACTTTACTTTCTCATGCTTTTATTGATCTATATTGTTTATTTGTTCTTCCTACCGCTGTTCCGTAATTAATCGACTTTTGATAAGAAAATTCTCAAGTTGTCTTTCACTGATTTACTTGTTTTGTTTTGTAACATCTTTTAATTTTATTTTGCAGTTTTGTTAACTCTTAACATGCCATGGAAATGTTTTGCTGATCCATTAATGGCGTAAACAAGAAAGAGCGAGGGACTGCAAAATGCCTGTAAATCTAAATTAACATGTATGAACGCATTCATTAGAACGGTTCTGCAAAAGGGTGCTCAAACTGGGGCAAGAAGAATCCTCCAGACCAAAGGTAGGGGGCAGAGGGGCAATTTCTCTAAGAAAAAAGCTTAACTTCTTTATTTATTGTTGCTTGCAATCTCCTGTGGTTTTACCCCCTCCTCTCAACACCTTAGAGAACATCAGGCACCCCTGCTCGATGCTGTTAGCCCCCACTGTTTTGATGTTTGCTGGATTTGTTTTCATCTGCCCCCTATTAGGAGAATAATTGACAAGAGGAACAGAGCGCCTGGATTTCAAGCCCCCGTCTGATTTATAGAAGAAATGGTTTTTTAGGGGGTTTTTCAGGGAGCTACGGGGGTTAGGATTAATGTTGCAGATTTTGCGTATACGAACGTAGATTTTACTCTGTCCATCTAGCTCTTTATTATCATTCACATTTTGTTCATTTTCTGACATCAAATGCTACGAAAGTTGCCAGATGAAAAATAGATCGAGTTTCGACAAGGGTAGGATTCGAACCGACGCCCTAGAGATTGTACCTCTGTGCTATTGCGAGAATACATATCCAAGGATGATAACAACTTTTAGTATGAATGCTCTGATTCCACACTTTCTTCAATATAGTCAAAATGCAATAAACACAGGACAAAGTAATGACTGTATATATACCTGTTACTTTAACCTTTCCTATAATAAGTGTTTTTGATAAAAGACTCTCGTAAATCCCACTCTATAGATTATCCATAGTGGTCAACTGTTGACCGAAATTACAGTTGGTTTGTGAAAACTTAGTATTTAAACTTCCAGAGAGAATGAGTTTATTGTGAACGTAAATTTGTTGACTGTCAAGTTGTATAAGAATGTCACCTTTATTGTTGTATGATCATCAAAACTTCAATCGTTATTAAGACATCCGAGTTTTCTTTTGTCTCCTCTCATCAAATACACCCTTTCTAAAGTAAGATTCATACAACTTTTTCTTAAATTCGATGGTCTGATTTTCTGAATAATGCATGTTGATGCTATACTGGTCGATGCTATACTAAAATTTTTTCTTTTAAATAAGAAAGACTATAGATTTGTTTACACTGTGCAATTTTTGTATCTGCAAGCAGTTCAGTACACCAAAAGTTTTTATTAAATATAGATATTTTTGGAGATATTTCTGGCTGCTAAATTTCCTTGACAGCCATATTAATGCCCTCCTTTCAACGTGCCCTCTTTACAACGCTGTCCAATAAAGAAATCCCCTATATCTTTTAGTTTTAATTTTATTACCTCATTGGCCTCTAGCCACCCTTTGTTCACTCAATGCCCCCTATCACCCACCTTCGCCACCCCCCCCCATAAATGCACTTCCCCCCCTGTGGTTGTTTTGATCTGGTTGCGAGGCCCTTGTCACGCATGAATGATCCTTTATATTCCAGACAATTGACAATGCAAGGGTTTCTAACTCGATTCAGGTCATGCATATTGCAATGTTTATAATCTACTTGAAAAGTCCAGTACATCACGACATCTTAACTAGCAGAGACACCCATTAACTGAAGCCATTAATTCGTCTGAAGCGGGAACAGAGTCATTTTGATTAAATCGAGACCGTTTGATTTCCGGGAAGTGGAAGCGTGTAAGATCATCATCAATCAAGTCACGTTCGTTCTTGCCGCCAGAAAACGAGGAAGGTTAGTTCCAAATTAAATGGTTTTAATTTGACCTGGAAGAGATCGATTTCATTTGGATATAACCCTAAATAAATGGGTTACTTTATTACTCTTTTAATGGAGTTTTATCTCTTTAAATTTAATGATTTGTTTAAAGTTTAAGTTTGAATTTGTTCTACTGTCTTAGGCCCATTTATTGATTTGTCTAGGACAATCCCGAGGATTTTTGCTGTCTTATCTCAATTACTGCGCCGAGCCATGCATTTGGCTGCGAATCATTGTTCATTGTTAAGTTTTTTCATGAATTTTCCTGAAGTTACTACAATCAGGGTCAGAGATTTTAAATAATCCTTTTGCCAGAATCTACCTTAATGGATACACCAGACGCCACTTAAAATTTTCCCACGATAAGAAATACGATCGCAACATTATTGTTCTTTTCTCTGTTAACATTTTAAGAATAATTTTTTGAATATTCATAATATGTTGAGCGTGGAATTTCTATTAATTCAATCGTTTTGTGTTCATTTTGTTAGCATCATCTGCTCATAAATTCAAGAAGTTGATCTGCTTCAACTTTAATGTTGACAGTCAATGTTTGTTCCGCCTTGCTGTTGATGACAGTTTCCAAGGAAACTTGAGGTATGTATTGCGAAATGCATGCTGCCATTTCTTCCACGTGACCCTCTTGTGTAATTCAGTTGGTCAATTTTTGGGGGATTTGGTTCAGGGGGGGGGGTTGGCTGGGACAAGGTATATAGGGGGGTGTGCCAAGCTCATAGATATGATTGCAAAAGAAAAAAAGATTGAAAAAAATATTGTCCAAAAACCCCTTCTAATTCTATCTAGGCACAAATTTTAATAGTGATCACCATACAACTTGATAACCTTGTGATTTAGATATCATTTGGTAACAAGGCTAAGGTAACAAACAATTTTTTCTTATTCTTTAGTAACAGGGACTGTGGAGTTATCTGAAAATGCAGGGGGGGCTAAAGGGAAAAAGAATGGGGATCTTTGGGCTTGCCCTCACAAAATTTTTAAGTCACACCCCTTTTAGAGGCAAGGAAATGGCTATTTTGGAAGCCACACCCTCATGTGCAGCCTATATAAGTAGTTGAAAATTCCCAGTGACTTTGTGAAATGTTTGAAGAAAAGTTGAAGAAAAAATTGTATATTTTGAAAAACATAAAGCTTGCTTTCAATTTTTTGCTTTTCCAATTTAAAGCATCTTCCACAATGGAGGAGGTGCCTGTTGTCTTAAGCGACAGGTGCATTAGCACTATTGATGAAAGACCAAGCAATTTAAGATAATTGGAAAATTTTTCCCACATTTGAAAAAAGCCCCCCTTGCTACTCAGAAAAAAGGATGCAAAATATCCATGATGAAATATAGTATGCAAACTATGGAGCACTTGGCCACAAGTGCCAAGAACATTAAACCAGCAAATTTGTCAAGTCACCTGCTATGCCCTTGAAGTTCATATCAAAAATTGCTAAGAAAACAAATATAATTTATTAACCAGCTGTTTAATGTTACAAAATCTCAAAATCCCCATTAAATAGCTGGTGTTGTTTTCTGTTACCTGTTACAAATTTGTGAAATTGCATAGTAAGTAAATAAATGCCAAATATATAAAGTAGCAAATTTTGGTATTAAGTAACTAGATTTTACACATTCAAGATGAAAAACAGGTTACATTCTTCTGCTATAAAACACCCCAATTCACATTCTTGTCTAAGGTGTTACTAGATTACAAAAAATGAGACTATTAAAGCCAAATTAATACATTTCTTTCCATAAAGTGCTTTCTTAGGCTCATGTTTACAACCTGAAGACCATTGCAAACATAAAGAGAAAAAATGTTGAAAGAGATTGCAAGCTGGGCTTTGGAAGTTAATTGTATGAAAAAAAGAAGAAGAGATAGGGAAGGAAATGGAAACGTGGCAGGGTGTTGGAAAAGAAAGGAAATAATATAGATTGATGAGAATTGATGTGTATATGTGTGTGGTATGGAAGTTACAGCAAATTGAAACATTGTCAAATTTTTATTCATGGATATAGTGTTATATCTTCTGAGAAGATACATATTTATCACCCAACTTAACTCAAGGGGCAGTTCTTTTTCAAGAGTTATCTAGTTTTTGTACAGCTTATTTGCAATATCTTTTTATGAGTTTTGATTTCGTTTTTATTTTCCATTATTTATGCTTATTTTTCATATGATAGTGTTCATGGATACTGCAACATTGAAGTATAGCATTCAGATCATAACATGCAAGTAGATAACACCAGAACTGATAACAAGAAACAAAATGCTTTTGAAATTCAAAAAGGGGAACCTGCTAGTGTTATTTCTGCCAAGCTAACAAAGATGGACAACTCAAACAAGATTCGTAAATCGAAAAAGAAAGGTGTTTTCCTATCTTACGCTCCAAATGCACCATACGAGGAAAAGAAATTCGTCGTAGAGTTGTCGAAGCAACTGTACGAAATAGGACTTAATGATGATGTTTGGTTCGACCGAGATTTTCTTCAAGGAGATATTAACAGTCCCTTTTTGACTAGCAGTCGCTTAGAGGTTGCTGAAAAGTGCAAAGCCGCTATTGTAGTTCTTTCCGAAAGTTTTTTCTTATCATCGCAAACTCGAGCCGAAGCAGAAATATTGCTTGATCGTGCCTCAAGTTTTGAGGACAGTTCAACACCATCGAAAAAAGTTGTTTTGCTTACAGTCAAACTAGGAAATTGGGATGGCATCCTTGAAGATGCATTAGCACCTATTAAAGAGAATATTTCGGTCAATCTTAGTATTGGAAAGATTTCTAGATTATCAGAAGCTGAGAAAGTTTCTATGTTTATCTCAACTCTAAACCAGCAGCTCGAAGATGTTTCTAGCAGCTATAGTGTACGAATACCCAAAACAATCGATGATACCCAAGGAAAGTCTCAATTTCAAACTAAACCTTTAGTTTCATGGAGTGTAGCTGATGTCCAAGATTGGCTGACGTCTTTGAAAATTCACGAGAAGTACATAATTTCTTTCGAAGAGTTTGAGATTGATGGATTTCTTCTGGAGACACTAACTGATCGAATTTTATCTGATGTTCTTGCTGTTGACAGCCAAATATGCCGGCGTAAGATTCTACAAAAAGTGAAAGCAATTATCGATGAAGAATTGAGAACTGGACGATTTAACGAACTTTTAAAACATAAATATGTTAGACAACGGGCAAATGTTGTTTATCTAATCACAGATCCTGATGATGAGCAACTTGGAAATGTTTTGCGGCAAGATGTAGAAAGGAAAGGGCTTAAGGTAACAATGACTTTCACTAGTACTTCAAACTATGGTTTATTATCTTCTTATCTCTCAGCATAAGAGGCATGTTTACAGCAATGGGTTAGGAGCGTTTTTTCTATTACAGCAGTCCGGCAAAACGTTTTTAAAACTCGTAACAAGCTTGACTTATTGGTGATAAAAATATAGCAGAATTTTAGGGAAATTTATTCATCAGAATCTTTAATTGAGGCGTAAGATTTGTTTTTATTTTCAATTTGACCTTTCAAGGCTTTATGAGAAAAACCCAATTAACCTCCTCATGATTATAACCATCAATTTACTTGACTTCTTATCAGGTCAAAAAATATCCCTTTACAGACTTTTCTTGCCCTGTCTTTAAGATAAACAAAACCTAAATGTATCTATATTTGTTTGATTTGATTTTTTAATTACCCGATCTTTACATGACTTTCCTTTTCATCATTTTACAGGTTTTGTCTCATACGAAGCTAGGCCAGTCAAAAGACGAATTTCTCCGACTTAATGCCCATGACATTGCATCTTCATCTCACGCCATCTTTCTTTTCACAAGCAAAGGATGCTGTTCGCCGTTCACATTTTACGAGGTTGTTTTTTCAATCTGGCTTGGAAAACCATTGATCGTTGCTGTTTTCGAGAACTGCTTCGATACAACTCGACGAACATTATCTGCAATTCTATCAGAATTCCCAACGATTGATTTTGCCACGGCCCTATACCTAGATGGTTTGGATTTGCTTTTGAATGAAATAAAGCCACAAAGAGCCATGTCTGGTGTTGTCTTTGAACAAAGGTACTTAAAACAAGTGGCAGAGGGCGTTTGTCAGTTCAAGGAAATTGCAGATCGTATCCAAGGTACGTGGATTTCGATTAATCCTCTTCTTGTATTTCTTTGCTTAGTTTCCTTGCTTAGTTTCCTTGCTATCATGCTTACTTTGGTTTTTTGCTCATTTGCCTCACTTTTTGTTGCCTAATGGCCTGTTTATTTGTATGCTCTTTTTGATTGCTATTCTTTCTTGTTTGTTTCACTGCTTGCCTGCGTCCTTGCTTACTTGTTTACTTGACTCACCTTTTCTTGTTTGCTGTCCTTTCCTTTGCTTTGCTTAAATCTTCCTGCACTTTTTGCTTTCTATTCCTGCTTGCTTGCTCACCTTCATGCTTACTTGCTTAATTAATTGATTCGCCATTTCATTGCTTGCTTTCCTACTCTGCTTCTCTCTTATCTTAATTATTTGCTTACCTGAAGCTTGCCTGCTTTCTTTGCTTACTTTTCTTCCTTGCTTGCTTGCTCGATTGAAAATTTTGTTATTTGTTATCCTTTTTCATTGCTTGCTCACCCTCTTTGATAATTTGTCATTATTATAAAACAGTGCTTACTTATTTGCTTTTCTCAAACTTACTTGCTCTCTTTGCTTACTATTCTTGCTTGCTTGCTTGCTAGCTTGCTTAATTGCCTTTTCCTATCTCTTTGTCTTCATTTCTGCTGTTACATTTGAAATACTTTTTGAGATAAACCTTTTTTAATGTACAATTCAAGGTATGGCAGATTCAGGCAGTGTTTCATCCACGACAGTATCCACACTGACAAAATTCGAGCCGACTCCCGACACCTCAAAGTTATTTGTCAGCTATCAATGGGACCACCAATCAAAAGTTAAAAACATCATCCGACATTTGTCGGCTGCAAATATCTCGTGTTGGTCAGACATGGATCACGTGGCCCAACGGCCAGTTACACAAAGTATGCCAAGGGCAACACCGATTGCCACATCACGCATGAGTACACATGACAATCTAGCAAACGAGATCGAAAGGCGGATCCGATTTTCAAATGTCGTACTGTTGTGTGTCAGCCCGACGTATTTGCAAAGCTCCAATTGCTTGAAAGAGGTCAGCATTGCGGCATCATATAACAAGCCAATAATTGCCATACTTCTGCAGTGGTTAGCCTGGCCTCCTGATTCGGTGTCATATGCCATGAGGAGAATTTTTGCAACTGTCAAATGCACCGACGTTAGTAATGAGAAACTCTTGGTGAGAAATCTGCCGTCTTTAGTGTCACAGATTGCACGTGTTAATCAAATTTAATGATCTTTCATTTGTTGACATGCTAAATTTGCTTGAAGGAAATGCTGCTACCACATGGCATTGATGTTTGATTTCGTCGTAAAAGCCTTACCCTTTCATCCACGGGGGGCTATCTGGCCAAATGACATTCAGCGAGAATTGGTTTTTTCTTAGAAAGAGGAGGCTAATCCTTCCAATATATGTATACACCTGCTTCTAAACATTTGCAGGTATTCTTTGCTGGAACATGTTAAATTCTTGCATCCCCTGACAATCTGAGCAGACGCTTCATAAGTTACTGTACAGCTGTATAATCGCCGGGGTGAAAGTGTTAAACCACTACAAAAGTGTCCTTGCCTTTGTATAGAAGACTATTGAATAAGTACCCATTGATTTCGGATTTCAAATCATAGCCAGAATAGCTGGATTTCCCAGAACCTTGCTCAACAATCCTTCAATCCCACATTGGCACCGACACCCTTTTACCCTCAAGGAACTAAAAGATATTTTTCACAATTTATTGTAGATTTAGCTTGTATATTTGTATGGAATTTTTGCAAATAAATTGATTATTTATTTTAAAGGGGGAAATGATTTTTATGAGAGATTTTATCGAATATTTTAAAAATTTATGTAAATCTAATTGTGGGAGATAATTAATTATTGCAGCTGGGTTTTTATGCAGCTATTTAGTTCGTGTTGTTGATAGTTTTTATGAACACCAGAACACTTTGTACAATTGTTTTCAATAATATGCAAACTAATCAAAAATTGTCGATCTCCAGCTGGATTTGTAGTTTTAGATTTTGCTGGTTTGCTCTTCTATTCGGTTAAAAGATGATTTGAAGTTTAAAATAGATTTTTATCCATGAAACTCGTGGCAACACCGTGGAAAACAAGGGCAGAAAAATAGCAAATTACAGGGTCTTCGATGAGACCGGAGATATGGGGGGGGGCAAAATTTGACATAAAATATTCAGCCCGCATATCACGATGAGCTGCCTGCCAGTTTAATGTAAAAATGTTCGTTTCATGAATGATTTTAATTGAGAAACGTTCGCTCTGTCGTACGGATTTGCTGTCCCTCTTGAATTGGACGACCCTTATCAAGACCCCGGATATCTCGGACACTCGCTAAGTCGGACGACATTTGCTTTTCCCCGTGATGATTATTATGACAATATTCCGCCTTCCTCGTGGTCCGTCTGAATTTGAGGTCATATTTGAGAAAGAGGTTTAAACGGACTTCGGCCTTTCTTTTGGACAGTTGGTATTTAAGTTTGGTCGTGAATTGATCGCTCCAAAAAAGCATTTCCTTCTGGTGTTTTACGGGATAAAATGCTTTCATCACAAGCAAGATACTTTACCTCAAGGCTTATTGGCCAACTCAAACCAATATGTGGTGAGTAAGACGAAGAATTGATCGCCAAAAGCGTTGGTCTAGCATGTTGGCATATAAGGGGGAGGCAGATTACCCGTGCAGCAAGTGTTCCCCGCTTTTTTCCTCGCAAGGTTGCCCAAAATGTTTATATAAATTAAAATTTTTCAGCATTTTGAAATTATCAATTGAAAAGACTGAATTGAAGTTTTTTGAAACTTTTTCAACCAAACAGATCAAAATTTTGTAAAAGAATCGACAATCTGGAGGCCTGCCAATTATGAAACTGCAGCAAAAAAAGAAATTTATTGAAATAAAAATGAGCAACCAGTTTCTTTTAGGCCAACTTATTATGCTTTCTTTTTTTGCTGTGTGAGTGAATTTGAATTTTTGAATTATTTTTAAAAATGCAATTAAAAACATGTTCAAAATGCAATTTACAGATATCTCATCACTAGCTAGAAAAATTCAGTACGGTTCTTAAAAGTTTTCAATTTTCTTCAAAACAGGTTTGTCATCACATGTCAGTCAAAGATTTCTGTCTGCTCAAGCTGGAGGTAAGCACAAGTTATGATAAAGCTTTTGAAATGTTTTGAAAATGCTTTTATCATGCAGAAATAACATAATTGAAGTACTGTTTTGTTCAGTTCAGTTCAGTGCTTATCATTACAATTCCAGTAAAAACAATTCATATTGAAAATTTATACACTAAAGTAGAAAGGAAATAAAGAGATGATATAAATACAAATACAAAAACAAGTAAAAATGTAAAACAAATTAGATAAACAAATGGCATGTATAGAATTCCTTAATGTAGGAGGTCTCTCAATAGATAGGTTAATCCAAGAGAGAGCCCCTCCCCCCATGCTAAGATATTAGGGTATTAAGAAATCAGGGGGGTGCAAATAATTATCAATGAATTGTAGATTGATAGACATTACACAATGGGAAATAGTCTAGTTTTACCTAATTGTAGGATATTGTGCAAACAAGGCAGTAAAAGATTTCTATTAGGGGGTGGCTTTCCAGAGGATGTACCAGAGGCAAAAGTAGTAAAATATTTCAAAAAAGTGAATGAACTTGTAATTTAAGTTAGATTGATGTGTTTTTCCTTCAAGGAGCAAATTGTGTTAAATACGATGTCCAAGACAATGTGGCCATTATCAGATTTGATACCCCAAACTCAAAGGTAAGTGCCAATATCCTTCAATCTAAAATCATCATCATCATCATCATTATAAGCATCACCATCATCATCATCACAATCACAAGTTTATTTATCCAAATGATATTATTTGCACATTAAAATATTTTCTGTCCTTTTTCAGGTCAATGTTTTGTCAGAAGTTTTAACGCGAGAATTTGTTGATGTGAGTAACTCATAAATATTTTTTTAGTTGCTTCTCTCTTAAATTTTTACTCTATATTTAATGTCGAATGCACCTTGTATATTTGGCAAAACTCTAGTTTAGAGAGGGGAAGTCTTATTTAAAGACAACATAGGTTGACTTAATTAGAAATAATTCTTTTATTTCTTTTTAGGTTTTTCAAGAAGCCTCAAATGACAAAGATGTAAAAAGTATTGTGTTGATATCATCAAAACCAGGATGTTTTATTGCCGGAGCAGATATCACGTTAGTTTTCTTTTTTATAATCTATGAAGCAAAATATATATGGAATAAGGAGAAAGGCTTGTGCAATTGGACTTAAATGTAAAGAAATGATTACCAAAATGATGAAAAAGATCTTTGCTCATAAATTCTCACCATTAATCCATTAATATGGCAAAATTCTAATTTAATGTGTTTGAGATTATCCTTGACCTTGATTTTTTAAATCAGCCCCCCTTTCAATTAAGCCCTCCTTTATAACATCAAACAAAGTATCTCCCTGGGGCTTGATAGGGCTTTTTGGTAATAAAAAAGTGTTTTCCAGCATGATTGGCACACCTTATTGGACAGGGAAAACTTTTTGATGAAGCCTCTTGATGGCAAAGCCACACCTTGACCTCAGGAAGTAGCAGAAAAGGTTTTCTCTTTTGTAAAATTTCTTCCCTTCGGGTTTTTTTTTAAAGAAGACATTATAATCCTTTGTGTTTCATTTCAGAATGTTAAATGCAGCTGATACAGTTGAAAAGGTAATTTGTGTAAAAAATCATACATTCTTTTATTTATTAATCGTCATTTTCAGAAATCTTTGTATCAAAAGCAGATATTAATAAAAAACATACAGGAACCAAAAATATATAGCTTGCAGTTTTCATGTGAGAAATTTGCTTGATTACTTTTAAATCATACATTTAGTCAAAATGCCATGATTAATTGACAGCCAAACTTGACCGGGTCAAACTGTTGTTAGCATATTTACAATATTTTCTAATGTATTTCCAAGGTAGATGATATTTACAAGATGATTGAAGATATGTCTGCTTTTGTGTCCCACATTGGGCACCATTTTATTTGATAGTTCTAGATGCAATTGCATGTCCTGTTATGTTAGCGACTCTAGGCCCATAACTCCTTTCAACACATTATTTTTGTGATAAAAGAATCTAGGGTGAACTTACTAACAACAAGATCTTGTGCCATTAAGCTTATTCCATTAATAAACAAGACATGAAACCTTTAATATTTAATGCAGAGATATTTACAATTTGTTTACTTTTACAGGCAACAGATATATCATTAAATGGTCAGAAAGTCTTTCAGGCTGTAGAAGTAAGTCCAACGAAGCTGAATTGAACTAAACTTAAAGCTTTATTTTCAAGTGATTTGAGATTTCTGCTAAATGTCACAGTATGGTACAGAATGCAACAGAGTGTTGTAATGAAAAGTCAGTTTTCTTTGTTGCAAAATATTACAGGAAATTAGGAATGCAGTGCACAAGAACTCTTATTGTTCAGCACTTTGTAACCATGTGGGCCACTTATTTTGATAGTTTCAGGGGGTCACAATTAGACGACCTTTTCAGAAGAATCTATTGCAGTAATTTGTCTTTTAATGGCTAGAACTGGCGATAGATTTGTTTTTGCATAGGTTTGATTGTCTCATTTACCGTTCTAAGTTGCAACTTGATTTTCCAGGACAGCAAAAAACCAGTGGTGGCTGCTATCAGTGGCTCCTGCCTGGGAGGAGGATGTGAGGTAAGTTCAATTTGTTAAACGAGGGAGAAAATCAAAATTAGATCTTACTAACAGACAGCAGATCAAAACTTGCTCAGACAAGTATCTGCCATGGCAATATATAATTTCTCTAGAATGTTGACAAGAAAGCATGTTCATAATTTGAAGGCAAACCGAAGAAAATGGTCACAACTCAATGCTTGACAGGCGCAAAACGAAAAAGTTGCGCGGTAGGCAAAAAATAGCCAGCCAATAAGGATCTGCTTTTGGGCATTTCGCATGATCACTCCCGCCATTTGGCTTTCCTCTGCCATGCTAGGTTTGCCGTTTCACGTGAACAGTTATCGCACGGCGTTTTAAACGAGTTACGTTATGTCCGTTGTGTACTTACATCTAAAATCGATATGAGCAGTAAGAGGTCCATTTAGCATAGCGCCCTCTTAGAAGTGCAGCTATTGGTGCTTGTCCCTTCATTGAAAGCTTTGTTGATCGATCATTGTATTAAGGCAAAGCTTCAAACTGCTTGTAATAGCAATCTTAGCCTCACACTAAACCTACCATAAAATTCATGCTATCACCAAGACTCGAAGCTTTCAAGATGGCCGTTATTTCCCAAGTTTAATTTAAAGTGGAATTTGATGCTGTTTTAATTTGCTTCCACGATAACAATGGGCTATTTTCTTTTTAAAATCATGCGCTCAATTTTAAATGTAAACTATTTATTTTAATCTGAAAGAGAAACTAATCTCAAAAGTTGTTGAATGATTAAGATAAGCAAGCTTCACATTTCGTCTCTCGTGTTTGTAGTCAATTAACAAAAACCAAATTCTGGAAGACTTCCGTTGAATTTGGATGAAAAACAGCCGTTTTTTAATTATACCAAGGCTTTGACTTTGTAATTTCAAGCAATTTCAAGCAAAACATTAATAAACATGACTCAATTAGAAAAGTATAATCATTAAGAGAGCCTTCTCATTCTAAACGCGCAGATGTTTTCGGCGAAGGTTTCGTGCAGTTGTAGATTAATCAAAGATCATTTAGAAGTCCAAGCTCAGACGAAATTCGATTGAAGTGTACTATCGCTATAATTATGGTTTTACTTAGAGCCGTTGCGTTATTTGGTATGATCATAAATTTTGCTGCAATTATTGCCAACGCTTTTGGCATTCGCTGGCTCATTGGAACGAGAAAGCCGTACTCAAATCAAATAAAGATTATAGTCAACATAAGTTTGGTAGACATTTGTATATCTGCTATGACGTTACTAACAAGAATTGTCTTATTTGCTGCACCGGGAACGTTCTATGTTAAAGTTTACACCTACGTGAATTTGGTTAGATTGTGTGTATATCTAACGTGGTTTTTCATGTTCTACCTCCTGATGTTGGATCGGTTTTTAGGATGTTGTTTCCCGCTGTGGTACCGCGTGAATGCCTCTCCTAACTGGATCAAATTCAGCCTTGGCTTTTGCTGGTCCATAGCACTCGTCTCTGCTCCAATAACATGCTTAATATCGCCCGATAAAATGAAGTCAATCATGGGGACGTATGTCATGGCATCACTATTGATAATGTTCTTAATCCAGTTTGCCGTTCTTTACGTTGCAGTGTTTTACCATAAACGGCGTAGTAACGCGCGGTCTGGTCGTCAGAATAAAAGAGTAGAGAATACGCGATTCTTTGCCGTTACAACGGTCATGCTGGTTGCTTTTCTCGCGCTGGAAGCAATCCCATCACTTGCGCTTTCCGTCATGCAAATAGCTGGTGTGGAATATGCAAAACTATTCACACATTGGTTCCAGCCTCTTTGGGATTTGAATTTATTTGTCGATCCAATCATATATATTTTCATGCGGCCCAACGCTGGTCGTGCTTTACGTAACTGCTTGAGCGCATTCTGTGTCTGCTTAAACAGAGAATCCTCCGCAGCAACATCTGCCAATAACCAAAACAGAGTAGGACAGCTTGAAACCGGGATGTGACTTACATTACATTCTAGCAATATCAGACTTTTACCAACGTATTCCATGGGTTCTGCAACCGGGGAGTTTTAAGTTCTCAGTAATGAACATTTTAGAAACACAGAGCGCATTTATAATCAACAGCACAAAGGAACAATATGAAATTAAGCAATAAAAATTAAAACTGTGAATATAAATATATATAACTATAATAAATACATGTATGATTTAATGTATAAATAATGCCTATAATGGAAAAACAATTAAATTCAAGTTTGTTAATTTGTCTTTAAAATATAATCATCGCTGAAACTGACTTAACTACATCCTAGATCACAGATATAGGTATTAACATCTGTGGGAACTAGGAATAATTCTTCCTTTGGGGATACATTTCTCTCCCCGTGGATGGTAATAGAATATTGAAAACTCTCCCCGCTTATATCCACCCCCTTGCAAGCAAATAATCAATCATTTTTATTTTGGTTTCAATGCACCAACCCTTCTCGTGCAGCTAGCGTTGTCATGCCACTACAGAATCGCTTTGGACAGCCCCAAGACAAACCTAGGACAACCGGAAGTAATGTTAGGCCTGCTGCCTGGTGCAGGTGGAACGCAAAGACTGCCGAAATTGGTAAGATGTTTTGATAATTATGCTACAGCTAGTCTAATAGTCTAATGTTTGTTATTCTCAGTAAAAAAGATTTGCAAAATGTAACCATGCATTCTTGGCATGACTTTATACAGTATAGTTTCATTAAGTTGGAGACAGAATAAAAAAAACTTTTGACAGACAAATTTTCCAAGCCCCACAAATTGCCTCACAGACTTGAAGATTGTCAAAACTGAGACATTGTTGATTTGAATATACTTCTCAGGTCTCGTACTGAATTGTTTTCTCTCCCCCTCCCCCCGTACAAACACATTAGGCCTCGACAATTAGGCCCAACGTATTGATTTTTGTTTTGGACTTTTTTGTGTTTTATTAATATTCCTTGAAATAGGTTGGCTTACCTGATTCCTTGGATATGATGCTAACTGGAAAAAATATCAAAGCAAGCAAAGCAAAGAGAATGGGATTGGTTGATCAGTTAGTGAAACAAATTGGTAATTTTATCATTTTTACTTGGATAGTTTAAAGAGAGATGAAAAGCGTGTAATACTTCTTCTACTGGTTCAGCCATTTGTCAGCTATGCATTCAATCATTTTTATTGATCCCTAAATATAATTGATTTATTCTTGCACATAAAGTGTTAACGATTCTCATAATTAATGTTAATGCCGATTTCCTCAACTTCCATTCCCTTTAAATTCAATTTTTATTACAGGTCCTGGAGTTGTCTCACCCGATCAAAACTCACTAGAATATCTTGAAAGAGCTGCAGTAGCTACAGCTAAGTATGTGCATATTTTCAAATTGCCAATTATAACTTTCTACATATTGTGTTGCCAATAATTGCCAATATTGGATATCGTAGAGCAACTGCAAGCAAAATAAATGAGTAAAGATTTAAAGTGCGACTTTAAAGGGCCTTCTAAGATTAGAAGAGGCCTTTGTACGAAAGTTTTAAAGGCATTGAGTCGCAGATGCAGATAGAGAGTATAGCCAAATAAGATACACCATTTACTGCCAACATTGATCATGTAAACATGGTCTCGTATTGTTCAAATACCTTCACAAAGCTAGAGTGACCGCACACGAAAACAGATGGCATTGCAGTTTTGTTACAACTGAGGCTGGCAATGTACCATGGCTCAATGTTATTAATCAGGGCAACATTGCCTCCAAGAGATGTTGCCTTTGAAACTTGTTATTTTTACATTTCCATTTCTCCATTCGCAGAAATTTAGCCGATGGCTCTTTGAAAGTTGACAGAACCAAATCCTGGCTCAACGCTAAAGGTACGTCTAGTTTTGCCTATACAACAGTTTAAAGGCTTTTTTACAAAGTGTAGCCTCACATTAGGCTTTAAATCTGGCCTTAAATAAGTGGAGACGGGTAGGGCAGATACACACACGGCGCTAACAGTGGACGAAACATTATAACATCACGCCGTTCTCCTGCTTAGCATTCAGAATTAAATGGAGATGCGTTTGCCAGCTAAATACACAATGCTACCAGTGGACTATCCATTGTAAAATTAAGCTGCTCTCTTGCTCAGCATTCAGCATTGAAAAGGAATGAGTATGGCAACTAAACACACGGTGCTCCCAATAGACAAATCATTTTAACGTACTGCTCCCCTGTATAGTATTCGACAAGCATCCAAAAATAACACCAGGCCCAGTAAAACAGAAAGTGTATTTTCAAGCGCCAGGTTTTCTCTTCAAAGCTTCAAAGAATTAAAGTCTTATCGTAGGTTCGGTTTATTTCCATACCATTGTTACAAAACCACTCATTTCTTCTTTTAGGTTTGACCTACAACCTGACATCGGGTGTGAATGTCG
Source organism: Catostylus mosaicus (assembly GCA_964019065.1). Taxonomy (NCBI): domain Eukaryota; kingdom Metazoa; phylum Cnidaria; class Scyphozoa; order Rhizostomeae; family Catostylidae; genus Catostylus; species Catostylus mosaicus. The sequence goes on from OZ025203.1 coordinate 4,575,210, forward strand.
TCCGCGACTATGTGTTCAAGAAAGCCAGAGAGACAGTTATGAAAAAGACGGGCGGACTTTACCCAGCACCTTTGAAGATCTTAGACGCCACAAAAGACGGATGCGACAAGGGACTTAAGGCAGGCTATGAAGCAGAAGCTAAAGGGTTTGGAGAGCTTGTCACGTCATCAGAAGCCAAAGCATTGATGGGACTTTTCTTTGGACAGGTAGGGTGATGAGAGGCATGCTATGTCAAAAGATGACGTTGATCTTTTCTCATCGTTTTTGATAATTGGCAAATTTTTTTTGCAAGTTGTGTTGTACGTGGTGTAACTAATTACCTCCTGATTCGAGCAGTTAATTGCCTTACAAACGTCACTATCTGATTTGCAAAATACATCGAAAGTAATATCGTAGGAAAAAATTTCCTATTTCACTTAAACAATCGAAACAATACATAAGAACAAAAAATCTGGATCCATGGGGTGCTACTCCCGGTTCTAAAGGTATAAAGAAAACAATATTTTGGCACAGATATTGGAGCATCTTTTGACGTTATGGCACAGATCAGATCCATTATAATTATAATATTATTACTTTAGACTGAATGCAAAAAGAACCGATTTGGAAAACCACAAAAAGATGCGAAAAACATTGCAGTCTTAGGTGCTGGTTTAATGGGGGCCGGCATCGCAGAGGTCAGTCTACAAAAGGCGGGGCATCATGTCATCATGAAGGATAATTTTATCAAAGGATTAGCAAGAGGCCAGGAACAAATATTCAAAAAGTGAGCTATGTTTGTTTCGTTTGTGGTTCCTTTAAACTCTAGCTTGCTGCACCAAATTTTTTTCCTAAACTCAAGCTACCAATCTTATATTGATTTGTTTTGTTTTGTCTATTTTTGTCCTTTCTATGTCTTAATCCAAAGTCTCAAAGATCAATCATCAGTGCTTTATTTTGTCTTTTGCTTTGCCTGTTTTGTCTTAAGCCAAAGTCTCAAAGATTAATCATACACCCTGCAATGATAATATTTGTCCTAAGCTGAAGCAACTCATCTTGTGTGTTGTCACTTTATGTTTTTTGCTTTGTATTGTCCTTTTTTTGCCATAAGCAAAATTTTAAAACTTTAACGATACACCTTTGTTTTGTCTCGCAGCTTAAACACTCGCGTGAAGAAGAAGGCGATGACGTCATACGAAAGAGACCGCATGCTGGCTGGTATGAGTGCTCAGCTCGACTATGCCAACTTCAACAATGTAGACATGGTCATCGAAGCTGTCTTCGAAGATCTCAGCATCAAACACAATGTTATAAAGGAGGTGGAAAAAGTTATTCCCGAGCATTGCATCTTTGCATCAAACACATCAGCTTTGCCGATATCACAAATCGCACAAGCTAGTAAACGACCCGAAAAAGTTATTGGAATGCATTACTTCTCGCCTGTCGACAAGATGCCGCTGCTAGAAATTATTACAACCGATAAAACCTCGAAAGATACAGCAGGTGGGATAATCTTAACCTTTTACACCCGGTTATAACACAGCTGTACCGTAGCAGCTAATGCGTTAAGTCAGATTGCAAGGGGGTACTATAATCAATGATGTTAGAGCAAAGAAGCCTTGTCAATTTTGAACAACAAATTGATCAAGCTATTGAAGCATTAGCCCCTCCTCCTAAGAGGTAACCAATTCTCGCTGAAGATCAAAGGACCATATGGTCCCTCTAGGCATGCAGGGGCTGAACCGTTCTCTAAGTGAAGCCAATCACAGAAAATAAACACTATCAAAAAATCTGCTCAGCGATCTTACAAGTTTATGTTGGTCATATCCAATAGCTAAATCGAGCCTTAGAATTGTATTCTGCATTCGCTAAAAACTTCTGTTTATCAATTTATCTAACTTGCCAACTTGAGATTTTTGTAAAATTTAAACATTTTTTTCCAGCATCTGCTGTACAAGTTGGACTGCAACAAGGAAAAACTGTTATAGTCGTTAAAGTAAGTTTTTTTTATTCTTGTTGCAGCTGGGAATGAGCTTACATACATTCATACATTCATTGATTTATTTATTCATACATTCATTCATACATTGTTATTGTCAAATATTTATACAGGATGATACAGTCAGTTGTACAATATGTTAAAAATATTTACACTGTTTTCAAAAATAGTCCTGTATTCATTCATACATTCACTCATACATTCATCCATGCATTCATATATACATTCTTTATTTGATAATGTAGGTTAATGATTTGATTTTAACTTTTATTTATTTAAACGTGCAAAAATGAATCTCATTTAATTTCATCAAGAATGCTAGGTCTTCATTCATTTATGAGCTTTCATGAAAACTTATAATAATCTTCTGTTATAGGATGGTCCGGGTTTTTACACTACACGTATCTTAGAACCAACACTAGCTGAAGTAATCAGACTATTACAGGTATCTATAAGTACTTTTCTTCAACAATATTGTAAATCAATAAGCTGGAAAATGCGCGAAGATGTGCGAAAACACGTGTCATTGTTGCGTTTAGTACGAGAAATCATAATTTTGTTTCTCAATGAAATAAATGTGAAACAAACTTTGCCATTAGTTGTATCATTCTTTGCGTTGACACTAAATTTTATCCATTTTCACAATTTCTGACCTTCATCAAATGCTTATGATGTCATCTGTTTTTTTGTTTCTCAGGAAGGAGTTACTCCACAACAAGTCGACAAATATTCCAAAAATTATGGCTTCCCAGTTGGAGTAGCAACTCTGGTTGATGAGGTGGGTTATCCTGTTCAAATTCAGTGATGGACTATAGTATGTTATTTGCTAGAAGCTATTCTACCGATTTTACACTTTCTCCCGGTTGCTATGTGTAATCGCATATAGCAGGGTGCAGCCACATACGGCGCACATACCTACCTACCAGGTACCCCTTTTTACTCCTAGGTAGAGGGAGACACTAGTTAGTGTTGGCACCTTGCACAAGGGTGCTATCCTCATAAATGGTAAGGGCGTGGATTCGAACCAGGATCACTAGTCATTAACCTTAACCATAACACCACAACAATTTGATCATCAGACATGGTCTTTTTCAGAACAAGATTGCCTAACCCTGCAATTTAGTCAGTTGACCCTTTTCTCTACTTCGTGAAATGCTAATTAATACTTGGAAAATTTTCACAACGACTGTCAAATTAATGTTTTGAAATTCATTTTCCAATTTTTTTCCGAAGGTTGGTGTTGACGTGGCTTGTCATGTTGCTGAAGATTTGTTCAAAGCCTTAGGACCACGGTAGGTTTCGTTTTGTTTTGTTTTCTGATAATTCTTTCGTTCCGAATTTTTCGGTTTGGCATTCTCAGATCTTTCAAAATTCTTCTTTTCAAATATATATTCATATAAACTTTTATTTAGATGTGGTGGAGGTGATGTTGGAGTATTGAAGTCAATGGTCGAAAAAGGCTTCTTAGGTAAGAGTAATGGAAATCAATATTAGCTCACAGCTACACTCATTCTAGCACAATTATTATTACCCTTATACCTGGAATCTCATTCTGCACTGCCCAGGTATGTTATTATTGTAATTTTCTGATAGCTTCACAGCTAAACTAGAGAACTATTTAGCGAGCTGCACTGTCCAAAGAGTAACTGATCAATTGTTTTCTTTCAACAGGGCGCAAGTCAGGAAAAGGATTTTATTTATACGAAGGAAAGAAAGGAAAACGCGAGGTGAGATTATTATCTGTAAATCCTTTTTCTATTAGGTTTCAAGTAGTTCAAGTAAGTTTCCCATACCTATACATGCCAAGCATGTTATTTTTTTTTAATTCTCATTTTAGATCAACCCGGCAGCAATGGAGATCTTAAAACAATATTCAGTTCCCAAAACAGGAAGGTGAGTTAAAACCCAAATTGAATCGTATTGTAAATATGCGTCTTTGAAAGTTAGTCCCCCGCCACTTAATTTAACTTCTCTACAGAGCTAATAAAACGTTCAAGCCTTTTCTCATTGGTAGCATCAAATGTTTCAATGGCTTAATCTTCTCCATGCTTAATGAGATTAAAGTTTATTGTTACAGCCACTGCCGTATTATAGCTTCCTTATGGATCTTCTAGCTAAATACTTAACAAAAAAGTATGATATTAAAACGGTTAGTCCACTGGAATCGAATAGAAGTTGGCAGAAAATGGTGATGAATGCAAAGTCACCAACTATACTTTTTAACTGCACCTTCTTTGTAGTTGCACATTTTTTATGTTTCTTTCTAACCACCTATCAATAAAACTCTTCTCTTTAGTCATGATGTTGCTGATCTGCAATTGAGGCTCGTTTCCAGATTCGTAAACGAGGCTATTTTATGTTTAGAAGATGGAATTCTCAATAGCCCGGTAAGGCTTTTAAATATATTCATAAATACGTGCACTTGAATCCCATGAGACAGCGAATGTTCTTTTCAATTTGCAACATGGACATTAACCTCTATTAACATGTTGTTTACATAATCAGAAATTAATGAAAATTACTGTTAACCGGTTAAAAAAGTGCTCGATGCCAAAGAAGCAGAGCTATACTAAACTTAATAACAGAACACGACGGTTGAAGTTGTAACTTAAAGTTTCACGCTTGATGCGATCTTCAGACAACCGATCACTAATCAGAAATTAACATTACCATCCATGCATTATTCTATTGTGTCAAATGGGGCAGATATTTGAAATAGGGTAAACTTGTTTGACATTCACGTTGCTGATTTTGGCAACTGAAGTCCACTTACCATGCATATCTGTTCAAGTTTCAGTTCTGTTGCCTAAGTGCTTTATCCACTATCTGCATATCTTGATAACTGTTCCATGAAGGTTTAGTGCCTATCTGCCATGCCAATTGCCAGTTTTGTAAAAAGTAACTCTGGGCAAATTGATAAACAAAAAAAATTTTAAGTTGTTTTAATTAAAATTGCATTATTCTTTTTACAAGGTTGATGGTGATATTGGTGCCGTTTTCGGCCTCGGATTTCCACCATTCTACGGAGGCCCGTTCAGATTTGTGGACACCTTCGGAGCTGGAAAACTTGTAGCTAAAATGGAAGAGTATGCGAACACAATCGGAGCAGAACAATTCACGCCATGCTCTTTATTAATGGACCATGCTAAGGACAGCAGTAAAAAGTTCCACCCCAAGTAATAATGTGTACATTCCATGATTCTCAAATCAAAGCATTCACGAACTTTTAAATGCAAAGACCATTGTTCAGTATTTTAAGGCCATTGTTTGGCAAACGAGACGGCTATTCATTGAGTATGTTTCATTGAAAACTTCGTGTGCATTTCATATATAAATTTAGATAATACTGCGTTTTATTAAACACATTACTCATTTTGCAAGGATAATTGCAGAACGGTTAGACTCGCGTTTTCAAGGCGTAAGTGGAGGGATAGGCTGGATAAATGGATGAGGCCAGTTTCGAACAAAGTAACCTCACTTTTCACCAAATTTTCTTTAATTTTTGTCAACCTCATCTAACATTTCACAAAACTACTATTTCTCATCCTTTATTATACTAATAATGTCAATTAAATGCTGCTTTGTAACAAAATATAAAAACGTCACATCTCTAATATTTTATTCCTAAGATTAACCATATGTTAATTATAGTTTTTGCAACTTATCCAAGGTATTCACCATCCCAAATGTCTTCCACTTTACAGTTTAACGGAATTCCCCAGCGTTGATCGACAAAGCGGGCACGTGTTTGAATTCCATTTATCTTAGCCATATCATCGTCATCCAACTTCAATTTGCAAGATTGCAGATTTTCATCAATACGTGAGGGTGTGACTGATTTTGGCAGCACTGGAATGCCACGCTGCATTCCCCATGCAAGCAATACCTGCCATAAAGAAAAAACGTGAGTAAATAGAGCCGGAAATAGGAGAGGGGAATCTGGTTGATGAACTGATCACTTAATCATCCAACCAACCATTCAATCAACTGATCAATCACTAAATCAACCAATCAATTGATCAATCGACTGATGAATGAATACCTAATATATCAATCATTCAACCAAACAATAAATCTGGTATGGAATCACTCATCAATCAATCAATCAATCCATCAATCAATCAATTGATCAATCTATAGATCAATGAGGGAACTAATACTTCAATCATTCAACCAAGGAATCAATCTATCACTGAATCACTCAATCGATCAATCATTCAATCAATCAATCGATCGATCGATCATTCAATCAACAGAACCCACCTGTGCTGCTGTCACTTTATGCTTCTGAGCAATTCCTTTGATGACATCATCCTCAAGAAGAACTGGATGTGTTGTGTCTTTGAGACCTTCTGGTCTGTTTGGTGCACCAATTGGAGAGAATGCAACACAGAGAATGCCTGGAATACATTAAAATATTTATAAAAACCAGAAGTATTCAATTTTATCACTCAATTACTATCAATAAATCAACAATCATTCAATCAATTAATCAACAATCATTGAATCTATTGGACCAAAATAAGATGACATGCTTACCTTTTTCTTTGCAAAACTCAATCAACTTATTTTGAGGCAAGTACGGATGCAGCTCCACTAAAAATTGCAAATCAAATTGTGTGAGGAAATTGACCACAAAGAAGTTTTCAAGGTCAGGCCAGAATTGCCTTGTAAAGATAGAAACTTGGAGAAAAATCTACTCTAGTATTCTGACATTGAATAAAACATCCAAAGAATCAATTCTGGTTTATCGTTTAGCAGCGGTTACTATAATGAGTTGATATGCTTGCTTTGCATTCATTTCATTTTCATTTTTCATAATTTATCAATCAACTTTACATACAATACAATTAAACACAACTATATACAGAAAAATACAAAAATTAACTACATTAGAATCTAAAGAATTGATACATGAAGACGATTAATTTGCATAAGGACATTAAAGATGGAAAATACGTATAGGTATATTTTACCTTGGTTGCAAACTGGTTTTATTCTAGCATACTCCAACAAATCCGTTACTTTCTTTATTGTGAAGTTGCTTATTCCAATTGATTTTACCAAGCCCATATCAACCAATTTTTCCATTTCCTTTTCCAAAAACAAATCAAATAGCAAACATCAAGGTCAACAAAGGTCATCCAAAGTCAACCAAAGGTTAAGAGGCACAGTCTGAGGTTAAGGTCAAATAAAAATGATAATAATTTTTACTTTTTGGTATTTCAAAATGTGAATTATGATATACCTGCCATGTTTCTTTCATCATTTCCGCACTATATCCAATTAAACCCTTTTTATCTTCTCCTGGGATTGTATTGCCAACGCTCTTGTCCAATCTGGCTGGAACATGAACCTTTGAAAATTAAAAATAAATAGCTTAAATATTTCCTGAAATGCAAGCATTTAAATTTGTGCTCAAATATTGTGCAAACAATCCTGGTGCTGTAGAAAAATGGCAATTTGTAGAGAAATGTAAAATGATAATGAGGTATGTAAGGTACTCACTAAGTAGCAATCCAAATAGTCAAGTTGAAGGTTTTTCAAAGTCAGTTTGCATGCATCAATAACATCTTCCTTTGCAAAATAACTGCACCTGGAAATTCGATAAATAGTTTTTCTTAAAAGGTTTTTTTGCTGACAAGATGACAAGACTAGTGCAAAAGGTTTTGAGTCTGACTCCAATTATCTCTTATTTTTATTTCCTTTGATCTTTTTTTGCTGCGTGAGAGAGAGAGGAAGACAATCTGAACAAGGTGATAAATAGGAAGTAGGAAGTAAGAGGAGCAGTGATTGGAACTCTCAGATGAAGCTATAAAATGAATTGGATATCAATTCGCATAACATACCACAACTTTGAAACAATGTAGATATCTTCTCTTTTTACTTTTCCAGCCTTCCAAACTTGACTCATGTTTTCACCAATTTCTGCCTCATTGCCATAAATGTGTGCACAATCAATGTGTGTATATCCATTTTCCAGGGCATATTTCACTGACTCTCCAGCTTTCCCTGGACTCGACAGCCATGTGCTGCAAAATAAAACATGGTTTACACCACATTTAAAACACGACATTTCAGCCATAAAGAAAACCTCAAAAGTATTAACATTTATTTGTTCCTTGATCAGATTTTCAGGCCATGAGAATTAACATAAAGTATACAAAGTCCTTAGTGTAGCAGAAGATATAATTAATCTCGTTTGACATCAGAAGATATTCCAGATTACCCTGCATGCCAAACCCACCTACTGGGATATCCCAGTGGGTGCGTCTGGTACACATGGTAATTCCAGATGCACCTACCCAAGACCCATAATTGGCATTTGAGATCCGTCACTCAGCTTTGCACATTCCTAGAAATAAAAATGTTGCATTTTAAAAGGTTTTCCATTGATGGTACATCAAAGATAGTAGGCATCATTATGATACCAGTTATCACCCAGATTTATGATACGAGATTTATGACAACATTATGATGGCAGTTATCACCCAGATTTTTGGGGACAGGGTAACAATGCAAATGCAGGTTCCACCCTTATTTTGCGTGTATCAGTTCCTATTCCAGTCCCACCCCATGCTAACCCTTGGTACGAACGGCCTCAGACCATGGAAAAATTAAATGTGTGCCAAGACTAGGCCCCAACAAATCAGTGAAATTTATGTAAATAGCAGCAAGTCTGAAGAACGGTTGATGAACAGGTTTAACTTAAAGATCAAAATGGAAAAATTTCGCTGCTTCTTGAAGAGATTAGGCTAGGATTAACTGCAATTTGTCAGCGCAAATTGCAATTCGAGAAACAACGCCACGTCATAAATGAAACATGACTCCATTTCATCAGCAAATGGCCATGACCTTTGAAGAACTGTGGGAAGATTTGGTAGATTAACGTTTATGAGTACTTTATTGGATCAGATCTACTTTTGGTCCTGGCATATATATTTCTGGACGCATTAGTGGCAAATTCTAGCCACGCTTAAGCGTGTGCATTCGTGTAGAAGCGTTTATAGGTAGGTGTGTTAGCGGGCGTGACAAAGGAAACCGGCATCTCTGCCTCAAATTTGTTGTGAGAAAAAATTGATTAAAACGATCGGTTTTAAAGATCGCTCGATGAGGTCGCTCTGTGACAATAGATGGCAAAGAAAGCTGCAGCATTGGATCTTATATAAATTAAACAATTGAAATCAACCTACCATCTTTGCTGTTTCTTCTACAATCACGTGCTCACTTAGGCCGGCAAAGTGGTCAAATGGAAGAACAACGGAATCCTCCTCCTCAATAACAACAGCGATAATGCGGCGCAGTTCTAGGGTATTTTACATCTTTGAAATTGCGATTTTAAGTGGGTATAGGGGGCGGTCTGCCCCCCCCCCCCCAATAAATTGTGATCTATCTTGCCATAGATTTAACAAGCATCGCTTCAAAAACTTGAAGTTTAATTCTTTATATGCGTATACTTATACAAATCTTTGAATTGGTGGCCTTTTCTTTAGTGGTATTTTTACAAAGGCATTTCTAACTTTTTCAAAAAGGGATGCTCTCTTTATCTTTGAGCAGCTTTGCTATGGAGAGAGCTTTATAAGCTCTAAGACTTGTTATTTAGCTTTTGCAATAGTTAATTCACTTTATCAGGCATAATTCACCATATGTTAAAACTTCCAGTAAGGGTAAAACTGTTTTTAGACAGCTAGATGAATTCAGGAACTGCAAAGCATGCATTCAAGAACAGAGCAAATACAAAAAAGCTTCTTTGTTAAGACATGAGAAGATATAACAGAATAAATTTTGCATTCTAAGGCATTTATTGCGGTTTCTGGGACGAGTTTTGTATCGCTTCTGCCATATAAAATTTGGCGAAACTCTGTGAGGCAAACTTGTTCAACTGCTTGCAATAATGGCTAATCTGAGCATTGGCTAAAATATTGTCCAATCTTGCTGGTGGGGCAATGGGCCTAAATACTTTTGACATATCTTCATCTGGCAATGGTTGCTCACCACGTTTGACTCTCTGCTCATTTTCTGCTGCCTGAAATTAAATATTGATGGTGTTATGTTGTGCATGCAATAAAAAGGCAATCGTCCTTTCAATGTAAGAACATGGCATCTGAATTTAAAGTTCAAGGCATGGTAATCTATATTTAAAGAAGATGATATGAGATACGAGCTTGCTACTGTTGAAAGCATTACAAGGGTTAATAACCAGTAGAAAACACTAAAGAAACTACTTCTACTCATTACAAAAAAGGTCCTCATCACCTCCTTGCCTAAGTTTGTTGGCAGAATCAGCCTGTGCACTTGTGGAAGAGTCTAGAGTTGTGTTATTAATTTTACCTTGATAAGTTAACTGGCCACAGGTCTATCTCTGCTATTTTATTTTCAAACTTTGATGTATTTGTCTATTTTAGTAGCAGAAGATGGACCTTGGCCAAGTTAACTAGAAGAGACCTTCAGAAAGGCTAATGGCTTTAGTCAATATCATTATAATATGACATTGTCACTCACTCTTTTTGCTTTGTATGCTTCGATTTGCTGAACTTGTCTTGAATTATTTCTCTGGAAATTATGCAACTTCTGAGCATCTTGGCACAGCTCGTCGGCCCCTTCCATGAGTAACTGGACACTCTTTTCCAAATATGACCTGAAGTATAATTAAAATTACATTCAGTATTATTCAGTACAACTGATTTTTAGAACTTAACATCATACGGCAAATATACAATCAGATTTATTGCAAGGAATCTGGTGATAGCATCTTTGACACACAGGGAATTATTCAATACTCCACATATAGGTACTTTGATACTTCACTCATCTGCGATGCAGGCTATAATGCAGGAAGGTATAAACAATTTAACAAAAAACAAACTTACCCTGTAGCTAAACTAAGGTAGTAATCTTTGTCCTTGATATTTGCCATCTCTTCAATTTCACAAAGAAGAATGCTTGCTAAGTTTGAGTTCTTTATAATTACTGGTACCTCTTCGAACAGGTCACTATAATTGATGCCACGTTTTGCCAAGCTACAGAGTGACAAAATTTATTTCACTTAAATAATGTTGGGCATAATGACTCTGTCATTTATACTCTCCAAAATTCAGTAACCCCCATGGTAATCAAAAGCAGATATATTTTACTGTTTTTGTCTGCATATCACAGAAAAGTCTAGTTGGAAAATAAAAACATTTCATTTCAAACCATTTCAAACAAAACATACCCTTCAGGTGTAAAAGCTTTTTCTCCGCTACCATAAAGTTCTAAAAGTAGCGGAGTCAACCGATATGCTTCGAATGATAACATTCCCTGTAAAGTCTTTTGTGGATCTGAAATAAAAACAGAGGCATTTAGTTCTTCTGCTAAAGATGATCTGTAGATGCTATCATTGGCGATTAACGGAATATCAAACAATAAGAAGAAGTTAAGAGGAAACTGATACCTTAGCTTTCCTTTTACTTGGGTGGGAAGAAAAATACTTGCATTGTGAATAAAAAAAGAATATTTCATGGTGCACTTCATGGCTTTTCAATGTTTCACTGTTAACGAAACATTTACCAAAATAGCAAATAAGGCAAATTTGCTGTCTACTACAATCAAAACAAGGAGAAATTATTATCTTAAATTAAATATTAAATTACTAAATTATTATGAATAAGGTATACTCTCACCATAAACAAGGACTATTGATTCTTCAATTGAACTTTGATAAGTATACTGAGCTTCAACAAAGTTTTTGTTTATGAACGAGCCAAGATAAGTTGACTGGTACCATCCAACATGAAGATGGTCAACATGAACTTCCCTCAATTTCTTCATCATCTCAATTTGGTACTGAACTGAAATTGATAAAAAAAATGCCAATTACAAATAATGATCTTATGTTTTAGGCAGTTTTTTGATTCTGTTATCTGACATGCACCGTAGGAACAATAATCTGAGATGAAATCTTGGAGAAGAGTTGATATGATATTGAGAAGGGACTTGTGAGAGCTCTTAAGGGAAAGAGGCAATTGATGTAACTAAATTAAAATCTTGATTGTTATTTGGGTGACATAAGACAAACAATAAACAGAATACCTTCATCAAAGTCATCATCATCTGATCTTGGGTATGGGAAACAATGTGTTATTTCTAACTTTTTGTCTACAACTAATCCAAGAAGAACCCCTTGAGCGATATCACTTGGGCCTTCTTCATAGCAATGCCTGATGATTTTCAAAGCAACCTGATTGCAAACGAATGAACAAATTTGTCAAAGTGCTGACATCATACATACATACATACAGACATATAAAATTTAATGTTGAAAGCGCTACTGCGCTTGTTCATTAATCTAATTAAAATGTTTTATTTCATTAATTTGGTTAGAGGTGATTCAATAGCTGTGGTAGGGATTTATCGTAAAAACGGGACGACTTTCAAATAAATCTTTCATTATATGAAAAAAATTGCTAGATATAATTACAGTTGTAAGTTCATTATAATTAAACGTAAAAATTTGATAGCAGTTGAGTTGTCATACAAAGGCCTAAAGTCCCGTTTCATTTTTTCGTTTATTTTTACGACCATTTTTCAATAATTGCAAAGGCAAACTATAAATCAATATGAGGTGTAAGAAATAGGATATTGATTGGCATAAAGATTTATGATATATCGTACCAATCCTTCGATTTGTACAGCTTCTACTGCGGGACGGTCTTTAGCTCCCTGGCGACTTTGTTCGGCCATTTTGGAAAAGAAAAGCGATGTGATAAAAGCCTCCCTTTGGTAGAAAGATGCCCCGCAGTTGAAGGCTAATTCTTAGCTCAAAACTTCTTCTTCAAATATCTTTAAAAGGGAGATAAATTACGAAAATAATACAAATATTAGATTATTTTCAGCCAGAAAAGACAATACTGCTTGAAGCATCTATGAGCAGGACACATTATTAAAAAAATTAAATCCTCCTACCACTGATCTCCTACGCAGTTAAAAACCATGTGGAATGGTTTTTTTCGAGCTATTGAATCCGAGGCTCGATGAATATGGTACATCAGAAGTTAATGGCAGATTGATGTAAACACAATTGAGGCAAACACTCGTGTGATTCGTCTCAAATTTAAAAAATGGCAACCTCAAATGCAAATACTCTATGGATGGGAGATGTGAGTATGAAGAATTTACTTAAAAAGGGATTGGTTATTTTGCAGATTGCTTCCATCTGAAATAATCCAGCCCAACTTTTACCACCACCGAAAATTCAACGTGATAAATATTATGATGTTTAAAGTTTTATGTATCTTTAAAGTTTTGTTTTGTTTTAGTTGGAGCCGTACATGGATGAGGCATTCCTAAAAAGCGCATTTGCAGCTATGGGAGAAAATGTTATCAATGTAAAGGTCATGAAAAATAAAGCCACAGGGTATGTAATGTAATGATGCTAAAATTAAGCTTTTGTCAGCAAGTTGTATCCTTTTTTATTTGGACCTCACTCTTCAAGCAAATCGCAGCTTGTTGTTAGTAGTGTTGCATAACGGATAGGTGCTTCTTTACTCCATGCTTGGAAAATTCCGCTTGCAGAAAGTTCCACTCCCTTGACTCACATGAATGGAGGTGTAACTTAAGTGATGCCGCAAATAATTCTTCATGAACTTGAAGATTGCAAAGCTTTGGCTAAACTATTGTCCTTTCCATAGATTTTTCCAATTTTTTGTTGATTTTGTTTCAGAACAAATGTTGGTTATTGCTTTGTTGAGTTTGAGACTCCTTCGGCTGCTGATAATGTGCTCAAGAAGCTAAATGGTCTTCCAGTACCTGGAACAAATCCTGTAAGTAATGATGTTTATGTAACATGTGCTCAAAAAATGAGCCCACAATATGATTGGTAAAACTTGAGCAACCAAGCAAGCAATTTTATCTGTTAACCCCATTCTGCATGCACAAGAAAAAATGGGGGTGGGGGGGGGGAGCATGGCGTGCACATGTGATTCTTTCCCATGCACCAAGTCGCTTTATGTAGTATGAAACTCCAAGTTAAACTATATTGAGCCTATTTGCATACAATGTGCATGTGCAAGGCCTAATTTTGGGGGTGCTCTTTGATCTCCTGCAAATTTTCTTGTGCATGCAGTTGCCACGCTCTGCAGACTGGTGTTAACCCATGCTTGGAGTCTGGCAGCTATCAAGCTTATGGAGGCCTGGGATGCTAAAGCCTGTTTCCTCAGGATTTCTTTTAACAAGACAATCACTGTTGAGTTGAACGACTACTATCCAGCCATATTCTGCAGCTTTTTAATGACATTTTGTGTAAACATTACACATGCCTTTTATTGCTGGAATTCAGCTTTTCGATTAATTTTTATTTTGCCAGATATGATCTATAAAAGCAATGAACATTCCTTCCATTTTGGGTTTTAGGGCTGGAAAGCATATCCTCAAAATCCCTCACATAAACCTCAGCCTTCAATACTTCATTTTCTGTTCTATAGATCAAACGATTCAAGCTAAATTGTGCTGTTTATGGAAAAGACCATGGCCAGTAAATGTTTTCTCTTTAATCTCAATATAATTTTCCTTTTACTTCTCTTTTCAATATTTTTATCCTTTTACTTCATGATGCAATTCAATAATGCAGCAGCAAATCACAACATTACATTTCTATTTCTAACTATAGATATAAGATTAGTCAGGTAGTCCACAGCCTTTTCTCAAAGCTGATGAACATTTCCAGGGGATCGTGGCAGTTAAATGACAGCTTCTTGTACATGGCAGTTAAATGACAGCTTACAAAACATTGTCTTGGTTGGAGAATACTATACAGCAAAGTAATGTCTTTTTATCTTATTTTTCAGAGGGACAGAGTACTCCCTCTATGTTGGTGATTTAACTTCAAATGTTACGGACTACATGATGCTGGTTAGTAAAGAATTTTGTATCAAACATTTGGTTACCATTGTGCAAAAATATTGAAACCAAACATTCAGTATTTCCTTTATCAGCTGTTTATGGTCAGAGCCTAAGCATTTTGGAAGCTTATTTCCTTTATTTTAAAGATTTTTTTCTTTCATTTTCATTTCATTTTCATACTTTCTCTCTTCTTTAACTTTTGTCAATATTTTGATTTAGGTATATTTTCAAGCAAGATACCAGTCTGTTCGAGCAGCGAAAGGTATGTATCTCTACTCAGAAAGCTCAAGTTTAAAACTTTTGCATTTTTTAAAGATGCATCACTTTTGTGAATGAAATGATGAGAAATAAAGAAAGTTTTGTAAAGAGCTAATTTGACATCATTTGTTCCATCTTTTGTAATTTATAGACCAAGGAATTCAACCTCAAACTTTGGTTGTTGAAAAGTCTCTCTGTTTACTGCAACTTTCACAACATGTGGTTTAATGTTTAAGGAAGATGTTTGAAGACCTGTCAAGTATTAACAAGTAATTTTTCTTATTTCTAGTTGTGACAGATGCAACAGGAAAGTCAAAGTAAGAAAAACATGCTTAAATTTTACATACATCTGTTCTTACTAAAAGGCATGTTATTTTGCTAAAAACTAAATTCCTGGCTTGTCAAGATCAATCTTGAGTTTCTTAATTCTCTGTTGAAACAATTAAAAAATTATGAAAAGTATTTCATCTTAAGTCAGCTATCATATATTCTATCAACCTTCTATTCATCCTCAGGAGATTTGGCTTTGTTCGTTTCTTTGATGAAACAGAACACAGAAGGGCACTGTATGAAATGCAAGGTGCTGTTGGTTTGGGAGGAAAGCCAATAAAAGTCAATGCTGCTGTCCAAAAAGGGTATGATACGTTCGTATTCAATAAAATTGCAATAAATTAGACAAAATAAAATTAAGTTAGATTGAATAAAACAAAATGAAATACAACACAACACAGCACAGAAACAATATGAGAAAATACAATACAAAACAAAACAATACAATGTAATACATAAAATACAATACAATACAATGCAATACCATACAATATAATACAATACAATTAAATACAATACAATACATTACAATGATAATTTAATACAGTATTATCAAAAACCAAATTGTACAGGTATAAGCAATAACCTTAAGAGTGAAATATATATCTTTAATAGATAACTGAAAAATATCTTATATTATAACTTTTTGCAGACAAGGAAAGCCATCGTCCGATGCTTCAACAATGAGCCAATATTATCAGCAATATCAGCAACATTATCAACAATATTTGGCATCATTTTATCAGCAAACAGGTGCATATCAACATCAATCAAGTAGCAGTCAACCTTATTATAATCAACAAAATTACGAGGTATCAATTGTTGTTTATATTATGAAGATTACTGCCTGCCTTGTTTGTATTATAAAGCTAATTATCTAATGAATAGAGCTGTATTTAATATCGAAGGTAGAAGACAACAGTTGAAGTTGGTACTCAGATTTTTGAGCTAAATGCAATCTTAAGACCGAAAGAATCTCTTTTGCCACGAATGTCTTTTAGATAGAACTGTATTAGTCAGTGAAGGCAGTATTACCCAAATGCTGGACGTTATTTTTGAAAGTTTAAGACTTTTGTAGATCTTTTGTAGATAGATGAAGCTTATTGGCAAACATTAACAAGTCTTGTTTTTTCAAATAATATCTAAAAAGTCATGAATTAAAAAACAGATTTGATTGTTTCTTTTAATTCTACGTTCCAGGATTCATCTGAAAATGACCAAGAACCAGTTGGTAAGTGTTTGTTAGCAGCATAATATGATTGTAATCTTGTCGTATTCCTTGCGCTTTGCGTTGTTCCTGATATCTATCATTCACATACCTGGTCGCAAGAATACATAGAGGATATAGAGCATACATCGCCTTCTATTTTGTTCTTTTCTTGTTCAGTTTTCATTCAATTGGTCAAATTCTGGATCACTCTCTAGTCTAATACTCTATACCTGGTCTTGTTTCTCGTTTAGAAAGAAAAAATTGTGCAGGCCGTGTTTGGACAGGCATAGTAATTAAGTATTTTTTGTACACAGTCTGTTGAAATCTGCATAACAACGAACGACACGAAACTAGTTCCTTAATATTCATGTGTGCAAAATATTATTCTTTTAGATCCGAATCCTGAGTTAAATATTCGAGCAATAAATAAAGAAATGATTGATACTGAGAAGGTAAAGTATATACTGTTTAATTTTTTTGATTACCGTGCTGTATTTTCAAAATCTTTTTGCTGGAGATAATTTTTGTTGAGACTCTAAAAACGAACGTATTATATGATAATTCGAATATAATTTGAAAAAATTGTTTTGTATTTGATAAAACTTTTTATTGTAATAAATAAAGGTTTAATTAATTTTTAGCAATTATACTTTGAGCTGGAAGAAGCACGGTGGAATCCATTGGAGACATTTGCAAGTACAGTTCCAACACCAAAGGTACTAACATAACCTCTATTAACATTGTAGTTTTGATAGAATTGTATGTACCTGTTCTATTTGTAAATATAGTTCTAGGATAGAAATTCATGATATTGTAAAAAATATAAGGAAGAGATCTCTTTTGAGCCTGGAAAGACGTTTTGGAAATATAAGACATCATTGCGAAGACAGAAACTACTCAAAGATCAAAACACTCACTGTGATATAAAAAGTATGAATTAAGTAATTTAGGAATCGAAATTAATTTATTTAGTTCTCAGCTCTACAAATACAAAACTTCTGTATAAATTTACCAAGGCATTATTTGATAATACTCTTTTGTTACAAGATTCTATCTGTAGACACATTTTTTTAAGAAATCAAACAAGCTTCTACTTTGTGACAAAAAACTTCTTTATAAATATGTGTGTACTTAAGCGAACATTAAAGTTCAAAACACAAAATAGCAAACAACAGCAAAACTACAAAACATAACTGGCAGGAAGGCAAAGTATCTATTTCTGAATAGGCTGGTGGCACATTCAGAAAACAAGGTAGCATATTTAACTGGTCTCTTTCTGATTATGAGTCTCTCAAACTGCTCCTCCGCTACGCTTGTCGACACTTCGTATGACCTCTCTTGAGTTTGGACCAACATGGACAAAGGCAAGATTGTTGCCAACGTTCTGAGTACAGGTGACGATTTCAAGATTCTCTGCACGCTCCCTTGCAAGACTTCAAAAGCCACGAATTTAGATTTCACCGATTGAAAGATTTTGAGATACAACTGGTTACTTAAGCTGACTTTGCGATAGCTAAAATAAAAATAGGTTTCAAGTGAATAACGGGATTAAATTTAGGATAAAGAAACATGTCATCTTGTTTGCAGCAAGTTTAAGGTCTTTCCTTATTCAAATACTTCTAAAAGATCTTAATAAATAGAAATCCGTTGAAATGGTTCGATAAACTTACTCGGGGTGTACCCACGCCGTTACAATTTCATAAAAGTCCGGATTTTCCGTCAGCTTTTCTGGCTGGTCTGTATTTTCTGCATCAAGATTTTCAACATATTCACCAACTGCGTAGCCTGCGATGTTTTTTACCTGAATGAAACATGGAAGAAGAAAAGCATTGATGCACAATACTGCAGAATAAAACCTGGAATTTATTGAAATAAAATGTAGAAATAAATTTTCGAAGAATTATTGTAAGAAAAGTTGAAAATTTCAAGAAAGATGCACAAGATACCTGAATGTTAGAAGAAGGCAAATGGTTATCAGATTTTAAAACTGCAAGAACACCAGGAAAAGCTGGCAGCCTGAGGAAAAAAATTGGAAAATTGTCTGAAACACTGATTTAAAAAGGATGGGGTGATCAGAATTTAAGAAAACGTTCAACATTACTCAAGCCTTAAAGTTCAACTTAGATGAATTCTTCTCAACTATGATAAGAGATTAAGTGTCGCTTTAGTGAAATTGTGAAATTTCTAACGATGCCACAGAAAGTTAAAGAAAAATGGCTGACAATCTAAGAGATTTGTTACCGAGGAGACACGTTACCTTGGAGATGCCTCTTTTGAATTTCTAATATGACCAAGAAAGTTCAGGTATTGCTCAATTGTTTCGTAACCATCGCGACCACCTCGGTATCGCCACACCCGATCCTCGTTTCCAAATATCCAATGCATTACTTCTTCTTGCACGTTAGGTTGAAGTTCATCAATCGCTGTTATTTGCAAGTTTCTGGAAGAAATTGGTTAAGTTATCAACTAGTTAAAACTCAAACTTCCCAGCCAAAATATTTCTTGCAAGACCAGATGCGAGTGCCAAGGCCTGATAACAATTCCAATATGAATTGTTTTATATGGAAAATTGAAGACAGGTTAGCTGAACTACAGTTTAATCCCGTTGACTTGGACCCTCAGGGGAGGGGGGGCAGCAAATTCGTCCGCCTCATCGAGTGTCCGAGATATTCGAAGCCTTGATTAGGGTCATCAAATCATCAAGGGGGGCAAGAAATCTGCACGACAAAGCTGATGTCCGAGAAACCTAGGGGGCGAGTTAACGGGACTCTACTATATGTTTCTGTTTTACAAGCTTTTCAAAATTCGCATATGAAACAACCACAGCAAGATATCTGCACTTACAATTTCAAGATTGATGTTATTTTCTCATTCAAACCACCAGAAATTTTGCTCTTCGAAAGAACATCGACTTTTTCCTGAAACCTTTTCAGCTGGAAAAACTGTCGTCGCTTCGTCTTAAACATGTCTTTTAAGTCCAATTTTGAGAGGAGTTCTTGGTGGACATTTCGAACAAGTGTACAAATAGCGTTCGTAATTTCGTCTTTAGTCATGAGTTCTGCATTTCCAGTTTTCGAATTCTTTTCTATCCATCGATCGTAGTTGAAAACATTGTGAATAATGTTTTCGTTCTCTTCTCCACTTTCAATAAATTCACATATATACTCAGCGATTGCTCCGCCGAGAAATCTAAATAAAAACGAAAATAAAAATAGGGCGTTAAAGCAATGTTTATGACTGCTAGGACAATCTCGTTTGTTTTCTGTCAGGAGGTAACAGAGAAGAGGTAGACCCTGCAGTTGGCAATGGCAATTTAACCCTTCCGCCCCAGGACGGGCCATATGGCCCAATGACAAACACCGTAAAGATCAATTTTTCAGGGGGTAAAGTGTAAAATATTGTAAATGTTTTGATGGAAGTTTTCTATGATAGTTTACGCCTCCACCTAACGTTTTTGACTATGCTACCCCCTGAAATTTTAATGAGTTGTGACAGATAAGTAAAAGAGTTTTGCAAGAAAATCAGTTGTATTTGTAATCTATTTTACACAAACCTAAATCTGTTTAATTTTTCATCCTTCATCATGTTTTGCATTACATCATCGAAGACCATCCCTCCTAAATCTTTCCCTGCGTTGGTTGAAAATTGCTTCAGCAATCCTGGTCGTTTCGAACATCTGAATCCTTTGCTTATGATGATCTCTTTTCCACAACGGGCAAATTCGGG
The DNA here is from genome assembly GCA_964019065.1 of Catostylus mosaicus. Classification (NCBI taxonomy): domain Eukaryota; kingdom Metazoa; phylum Cnidaria; class Scyphozoa; order Rhizostomeae; family Catostylidae; genus Catostylus; species Catostylus mosaicus. Next base: position 4,595,591 of record OZ025203.1, read on the forward strand.
TCTTCCATCGTAATATGTATTCCATTCGGTAGAGAAATCAAATTCACAAGTTAGCATTGCACCTGAAATTAACAAAAAGATTAAAAATTCAATTATGAATAAAATATATGCTGAATTATTTTCCTTTTTCCAAGGGATAATGTCAGATTGCAGATAAAATGTCGACAATTCGAGTCAGATGTTACATAATTCGAAATCACATACCCGTGAGAAGCGTAGGAACAATCCGCCTGATCGATTCCCAAGTATGTCTATTTGGCAAATGATACGGCACGATAATAGCTGGAATAACATCTCTTTTTTCGACTAGCTCTTCGAATAGATCGTTCCAAACCTTTGAAAATAGAGAAGGGACTCTTTAAAAAGTAGCTTGCTTCTACCTCAGTTAACTTGGACAAAAGCATCTTGCGATGATTAGCATATAAACAACTAAAAATTGATCAAATTTTTAAATAGATGTGCCTGTTAACTGCAGCTTATAGACTTCCTTGATTTTGCAATGTCACCAAACTATGTTAATCAAATCGGTTAGCTGATTGGTCAAAATTGTTTATACCTGAGAAGTGTCATACGGATGCCCATTGCTATACGCTCGAAATACCAAAACTCCTTGGTCCATGAAAAGAAGTTCAGCATTTTCTATTTCCAAACCAGAATCATCATAAATACTTGCAAAGGCGCTGTCGTACCGCAAACCTGCAAAAATTGAACAAGTTTTGTTTACTGCATGCATATTAAATATCTGCACACATTGTTATAAGGCCGTGATTTCAGAAAGAAACATTTTCGCGCTGCCATCAGAACTCAAAAAAGCGGCCTAATGGCTCAAATTCATCGCCCTTCCTCACTTAACAAAACAAAATGGGCGTGATCTGGGTGTGGCTTTGCAATTTCTATTGTTTTTAGTAGTCAACCACACTGCTGCCAGCCGTAAAACCGTGATATTTTCCGGACTCTGGCCGCTGGAATTCATTTATTGGACAAAGTTCTTGTAAGTATGATTTGCAAGGAATAAGAGCCAATTTTTTACCTATCTCGAGTGGTCTTTCACAATGATCTCCATTCGGTGCATAACATCCTATGATTTGAGAACCACAGCAAGATGCACAATCAAAAAACTTTATGTTTATCTTCACCGTGAACGTCTTCGGTTTGAGCTTCCCTTTTGATTTAGCCTCCATGTCATTCTCAATTCTTTCTTCATCAGATAGTATTTGTAGTTTTCTGGCTTGGATTCGAGGATGATGGCCGTTGCTTAGCTCCTTGTCAACTGCCTGGTTGATACAAAGATTGGGTCAAAACCGAAAACATTTAGAAGGAAAAAAATTACAGACGTAGCATAACTGATTGCTTTGAGATAATTGGGCTTCACTAAGCTAATTTTTTCGCCTTTTGTAAATTAATGAACTGGACAAGCTGAACTACAAACAATTCAATATACCTTGACGACAATTGCCCTTCTTCCTTTCAAATCATTGATCGTCAAATCATCCGAAAATATTTCATGAATCTTCACGGGTTTGCCTTCAATTTTAACCGAAGGAATACCAAGTTGTTTTAAAAGCTCAACATATTCGTTGAAGGACGCCAGCAAAGTCTGCCTTAGGTTTTCTTCTATGTATAAACTTCCATCTGTTGTCACCGTAAACTTTATCTCGTCATCCCAAAGGTTTTGTTTATATCCACAGCGTAACAATCTATCATATAAGCATCTATTTTGAGGCAGTGTCTTTAAGTAATTTTCAACATTTTGTGCTCTCTTTTCATGACAAACTGCTTCTTGAATGTTTTTTTCTTGTCCAGTTTCATTATTCTCCGGCTAAAAGAACAAGACACAGTTTGAAAAGTTTTTTAGGCACAGTAAAACAACTAACCTCCAACAATCAGTTTCCTACCATGTTACAGGCGCCCGTGATGTCTGTCTACCTTATTTTAGGCTTTCGAATACGTTGCTTATTTCTTGAGCTAAATCAAAGAAGCAAAATAAGGTTTGGCTAGTTAAAAATATAACCATTATTTATCTACCTCTTTTTCGTATTTGATATATTGTTTAACGATTTCCACAAGTAACTTTTTCAGCGACTGATAACGGGGCAGTTGCATATGCTCAATGCGTCTTGCTATGCTTTGCAACAATCTCATCATACCGCCATCTTGTTTTACATCCTCCGGTATCATTTCATCAACAATGAGTTCACCGCCATTTTTTGCGAGTGCTCTCTCCATTAGCTCTTCCTCAAAAAATGCTTTATAAAGCGTTAGGTTTGAGACACGTTCAAGTAGAATACCTTGCATCTTGTGATCAAATGCGTTCTGCTTTATTGATTCTGTTACATCATCGATAATAGGACTTGTTAACTGCTTTACAAAATACTCTTTATGTTCTTCAGACGAGATGTGCTCTTTGATTTTTGAAGCCAGGCGCTTTTCAATGTCAACAATTGTGGATAAAATCTGCAGACAGAAAAAAAATGTTGCAAAGAAAACTTAATTAACAGGATATTTCTCTTGTGGACGACTGCCATGGGCATCAAAATTAAAATGAATATTTCTTTCATGAATAGAGCTAGAATAGAACCTTGAAGTTCGAAAGATGTTCTTAAATTCGCCTTCAAAATTTGACAATGTCCTATGATATGTCATGGTTTGAAATTCAGAGAAGAATCCAGCTGAACAACAAATGTAGCGTGCATTAAAATCAGGACGGTTTGCTGTAAACAATGCAAATGATAGAGCCATGTTTACAGCATAGCAGGTATGTTATAAGCCTTGCAGAGCGTTCACTTCTACTAAAGTTGGCAAGAAGGAAGGAGCCTCTGACCTCTGACCTCTGACTCTTACCTCTGATAAATTCTCAATCTGTTTAGATTTGAGTTTTCCAGCTGCATATTTAAACAAGGAATCGAGGACGAAATGAAAACGAGGATCCGCCAACCAAGGGGCTGATAACTGATGGACGTTTCGTATGTCGTTCTTCTTTCCCCTTTGAAGCAACTTGAAAAAGAGATCCTGTTAAGAAATGACAGAAAATTGTTAGCCCGTGCATTTTTAAGAGAATCTTTACATGAGCCAAAGTGGATCGGATCTAAAGTGGATCCGATCTACTTTTGGTACGGATACGCCTTGCATTTACACGAGATATCGCTGATCCGATCCAGTTCTGGTCCGCTATCTGACCTACTTCTGGATCTTTTTCAAAGTAGATTCAGTTTAAATCCGAACCAAAAGTGGATCCGATCCAGTTTTGATCCGATCCACCTTTGCTGGTTTAAATGTAGCCTAAGCATAAGGTATTGAGAATAAAGGAAGTGAGTAAAACATGAAAATATAACTGTACCTTTATCCGGTCAGTTGCATCAGGAAAAGTAATCATAAAGAAATCACAAGAACTCCTGAGAAAGAGCAGGCTGGTGCTGTTGAGAATCTTGTCAAGGCTTTTGAGCATCATTGGAAGAAAGACCTTCATTTCAGAAATATCCAGATCGGTCGGCATTAGCATCGATATCAAATCCAGCCCATGTGTAATTAGGCCATTAACAGCATTGTTCTCGTGCGCTTTTGAAATGCAAAGGTTGATGAAGTCTTAGAAAGAAATCGTTAAACATGTTTACATGTAAGCAGAAGAAAGATGACATGGAATAATCCAGCTGCAGAAACAATGAGGAAATTACACGATCAGGAGGAGGTTGCATACCCATTCGCTCATATTATATTAAACCGTTTCATTCCTGGAGGGACCATATTGCCCATCGTTTATCAGCGAGAATTGGTTACTTCATAAGAAGGGGGGCTAATGCTTCAAAGCTTGATTCATTTGTTGTTAATCATTTGTGAGGCTTCTTTGCTTCAACATCATCAATCATTGTACCCCCTGCATTCTCATCAAACGCATTAGTTGCTACTGAAAAACTGTATTATCACCGGGTGTTAAAGGGTTAATCTGTCTTTATCAAGCAATTTTCTATCATTGAATCATAATTAGATATAACATTAAATGATTATCAAAAAAGCAAAATTTAACCTATGAGTGCTTTCATTTTCTCTGTATCTGTAAGTCGGTTTTTGTTTAAATTCCTTGCAAGTTTTGGTATCATCACAGAGCAAATCTGGAATGCTGATGACGTACCATGATTCATAAATTTCACAGAAAGTTCCAGCGCTTTTACTGCCAATTCTTTCTTATCAACTTTCCAAGAAATCGTCGTCCTTCCTGTTTGGAATTCCCGGAAAAAATGAGGTGGTAGCATCGGTATGATTGGTAAATCAGGGAGATAAGATGGAGAGAACAGTGATGGTATTACACCAGCAAATGTGTATCCTGTGTTACTTCCTGCTTTGATTATAGAACATGCAAGGTCGTATAACAACAAATGTATATGTTTGATAATAGCAGCATCATGAGAACTATCTTGCCACTCATCCGGTGGTAATTCTTTCGTGCTGCAATAATCATCCACATCCATCTGCTTCTGAATAGCGCATGATGCTTGCTTTTCCATCATTCTTTCTTCTTCATTATTCAAATGTGGCTGGAGTTGAGTCTTCTCTTGCTCGTTGTTTTCCCATGATGTGCCTTCATTTCGCTCTCTATCTTCTGCACTTACTTCAGTTTCAAAACTTTTCTCTTCCTCTGCTTTTGTTATAGGAACAGGCTCACTCCCCCTCAGTTCTTGATGCAATCCTTCAATCTCTGCCTTCTCAGTGCAGCCAGAAGATTGTGAATCAATTTTCTGTAGCAGCTCATCAAGAATTGAAACACTGGAAAGTACTGCTTCAATTCGATTTTCACATCTAGTTGTGTGTTCCCTGTATAAAAGATGGTGGATATACGATCAAAGGTTGACACAAATAATTAGCTCAAGAATTACTGTGGTTTTCACAGAAAACGTGGCCTCGTAATCATTTGATAATGAGAGCAAGGAAATTCACAATGACAAACAATCAAGCAGTCACATGCATAATCAGCCTCTTTCTATTGGCTGTGAATTTACAGACATATTCAAATTTTCTGTCCAGAGATCCAATAAAAAATTAGGTTGGAACCTAGGAACTGCAAAGATTCACACAGTGACATCTTAGCCACGACCCCTAGACTGAAATGCTTGCATTTGCAAGAAAGCAAATTAACTAGAGACAATAAAATTATCCAATGGCAGTACAGTATTTAGGACACGAGATTTTCATGTGACCACTCTACAAAGGCTCTAATCTTTCACGTGATTTCGGTTATTTCATTGCAGTTTTTCATGTGATCATAATTAACCCTTCATACTGTGTTTCACCCGAAAGGGGGTTTATCTATAGACCATCCACCACATGCCAAGTGTTTATATTGTCTTAAAAATCATACCTGATCTCTTCGATTGGCCTGAAAAGTTCTTTGCATTTATTTATGTACCAAATTCCCTCGGCAAGTAGCGACTTTTGATGCTTAGAGCGAAGCGCCAGAGCCCCATACTCAAGTGCTTTGCATGTTAGACGACCATCTTTGCATCCTAGGACTTACAAGATAAATAAAACTAAATTAAAGTCATTCTAACAACAATAGATGCATATGGTTCGATCAGTTATCGCATTGTTCAGCTAACTTCTACATCTCAAAGCAGACCTTATCATCAAACTATTTTTTATTTAAAGAGTTAAAAGCCGTTGCTAAGCTCCATCCATTAATTGATAAATTCATTCGTTCGTTCACTCATTCATTCATTCATTCATTCATTCATTCATTCATTCATTCATTCATTCATTCATTCATTCATTCACTCATTCATTCATTCATTCATTCATTCATTCATTCATTCATGCATTCATTCAAGCTATCACATTCTTTCTCGCCTAACTTTGATAACAATCATCGTTGTAATCTGCACCTGGCACCAACGATTTTTGTCATTAGATCATTAATTATGTGGTTGCAGAAACACTACAGAGTCCAAAAAACATCACGGTTCCATGGCAGGCAGCCGTTAAGAAGGCTACTGAAAAGAATAGGAATTGCAAGGCCACACCCAGGTCACGCCCTATTTATTTTGTTTAGTGAGGAAGGGCGATGAATTTGAGGCATTAGGCTAGAGGAATGTACAGCACTTTTCTGAGTTCTGATGGCAGCGATTTCTCTTCTTTGATGAGGAAAGGTGATGAATTTGAGTCCTCAGGCCGAACCATGGCTCAACACTTTCCTGTGCTCTGGAACACTTAGAGCATATCTTTGACTTGAAAGCAAATATTGCACAGAAAATACCTGGGGAGAGTAAATTTGGCAAAATAACCAGACTTGCTTTGAATTGAGGAATTCCAAGTTCAGTTGAAGTTGTCATAAATTCGAGAGCATGCTCAAATATGTTTACAGCCATCTCACTTTCATTCTCTGCACCATAGGAAGACAAATAACATAAATTTAATAAAATAACATAAAATGAATAAATTAGTATATAGTAAATAAATCAAAATGCATTAAAAATTTGATCACCAGTAGGCTATACGCTTTGTTAGATATTAACAGTTTTATTTTCCTTATCAACTTCTCCCAAACCCCTCTTTCAATTTCTTCATTTCATTTCTTTATTTTTTATATTGTTTATATATTCTCTCATTAGATTCTTCCCATCTTTACAACTTCTAGTATACAAACATATCTTCATATATTCCAACGTCTCGTCAACTGAATTTCTAATGCACAAAACTAATTATTAAACGGAATAAAAAGTACGAAAGATTCTATCGTGTCACCATTGCTTGAGAATCGTGCCAATGATTCCAACGTGTCCACGATGCACGCGTTAGTCCACGTTTCTTTCAACGATCGTGCATTCGAGTACGTTGAATATAAAACAGCGTTGATATATGCAAAGATATTTGCTGGTGCCGATGACTGTATCTTGAAAATATCACAACACTGTCAAGGAGATAAAACAAAAGCTAATGACACTAGATCTTCGATAGAGACAAAAGCAAATAGGTTAGGAAATAACTTCAAGAGATATGACATATAGCTGTATTCTTGTGAAACCTTATTTTCCTATATCATTAAATTGCGATTCACAATATAGCAATACAGTAAAGATGGCTTTTGAAAAAAGAAAGTTGGATAGCATCAATACCAAAAGTGCAAAACATAAAATAAATAAATAATTGAGTATAGAAACAAATAAATAAAAGTCTTACTGAAATTACTACTCCTTTACATCTCCCAATTACTTTCTTCATTCCTTCTAATATACTTCCATTTGAGTCGATTGCGAGGCCCTAAAAGAATAAATATCGCGTAGTTACGAGTGTTCTAAGCCATTGTATAAAGTTCCATCTTTTCTGCATATCATTTCTAACATTTATGAAAATTGAAAATGATCGTTGGTGACCGAAAACGTAACATTTATTATTTCTAAAATATATGAAATTGTATGATAATTCGTAAAATTATCAGCAAATCGTATCATAAACATAAATAGTGGCATACTTCTCCGAGGCTTTCTTTGTCCTCCAAGATTTTCAAAAATATCTGGAAGAATAATTTTAAATGCGAATTTATTAACAGCAAATCCATCTCTAGAAAATATTGGTTCACAATTTACTTTTTCTTTATGAATTACATATGATACGTCAGGGAAAGTGAAGCAAAATGTCGACAAAATTCAAGCTCTTCTTTTACATGATGTAGATTATTATCAAATTCAGCCCAAAGAAAGCTAATGACACTAGATCTTCGATAGAGAAAAAAGCAGACAGGTTAGGAAATAACTTCAAGAGATCATCTAAATACCTCTAACAACATTAGGATCTCAGCGATAAGACTTTCCTTCGATGATGCATATTCCGAGGTGTTTTTGATTAACTCTTCAACCCTAAGAACAAGACCAAAAATTTTGCTGTTTTCATGTTGCAATGATTATCAATAGCAGTTGTAATATATTTATGGACAATTTAGATTTAATGAAGACAGCATCAAACGTGAACCTTAAAGTAATATCTTAAACTGTCGTTGTTTAGTCTGTAAGGCAATGACTAGTTTGACAGTCAAATCAAATTCACTTGTTCAAAATAAAAAAAAATTGACAGTAGATCTATCAAAATCAATCAAATCATTCCAAAAGGTAATAAGACATACCCTAGTTCTTGCCAAAGCATATCAACCTTCGCCATTCCGTATCTTTCTGTTATTAAATGTATCTCAAAACGAATAAAGCCATGATTAATAAACGTTATACAGTCATTATTTGTATTGCTTATATTCAATCCGCTCATCACCTATACTCGCCCTTCCTATTATTTGTTTCACCTGCGTCATTCGATGTTAATTTAGTTCATTTTAGATAGTCCAGAGTTAAGAGTCCAGAGATAATAGTCTAGAGCTAACAGATACCTCGTCTCTCTCTCGCACTCGCTCTGGCTCCGTGTTCTCTGCACGTAAAATAAGAAACTCGATGACCTGGATCGTCCACAGAGGTTGACCAACTCAGCTTGGTGGGAACAAATACGAACAAATTCAACCGTTCCTACATATTTATGATAATTACTTAATTGAGACATCAGATGTAAAGCGCAGCTTTGATATTAATTTAAGGATGAAAGCCACGATGAGTCTAAATTTATCTGTCAAATGTGGCTCCTCGTCGCTTTCATCCTCAGTTGCTAAATATTTTTGCCATGAATTTATGTTAGACTTTTCTATCCCTCTTTCTATATTTCCACGTTCTGCAATATAGCAACAAATAGCAATTAGAAATGTAGCCGTGTTATTAAAATTGTTAAAATTAACTTCAGATCTTGTTTACCATTCATCATTAATTGGAAAAGAGTTTGGCGGCTTAACATGGGATGCTACTACTTGCCTTACAATTGAATGTGGTATTCTCTATGACCGCACATGCGAATAACCCAAAGGCTTATCACCAACATTTATTCATCAAAGAAAGAGTTTTTCGCCCTTTAGCCAACTAAAACAAAGCTGTATCTATGAGGGATTTTTTCACTTACCTGCAAGGAAACAGCACCATCTACCTGATCTTCAATGCAATGTGAACTTAGAGTGTTCTTGCCTACGGTTTGCATCAGTTTCAACTCCTTGAATACATCTTTTACCTGACACCTACAAAACGGACTGTGATGTTGAAGCATTTGAAAGCAAACACTTTCTTGAGGTGAATCAAGGGCAAGAAAAATAACAGATTGAAGCAAACAAAACATTATTAAACTCTTAAAAATTACCAAATTAACTTTTTCTAGGCTCTGCTGAGCCCCCCCCCCCCCCCCCCCCAATGAAATTCAGTGGTCTGATTTATCAAAAATAAAAAAATATGGTCTACCTGATAGAAGATGGCTGATTTTGACAAACTGACTCAATTGCCTCTTTTTGCTCCAGCAAAACTTTTACAAGCTGCAAATATAACCTAAATAGAGATGTTTTTATTAGGAAACATTTTGATACATGCAGATAATATGCCTTTGAGCATAGTGGAATGTTAACTGAATGCAAACAGCTGAGGCAGAAAAAGAAATTAGCCATTTGAAAATATTTTAAGAGATGTTAACGAGTATACTTTGCGACTTTTTCTCTAAGTGTTTCCACAATGACTATGGCACCTTCTTTTGGCTTTTTTAGATATTTATTAGATGTTTTTTAAAAATACTTATTCAATACTCAGATAATCAATCACATATTTAATGAAGTGGCTATGGCATTATCATTCAAAAATGGGACATTTTAAGTGTTCTGATCTCCTCCAGATGCAAAACTTACCTTAAATTGTGAGCCGTTGCAGACTTCATGCTAAAAATTACACTCCAACATCTCTGTAACAAAATGGAAGTATTTCAAAGTTTTTCTACATCGTTTCCATTTCATCTAAAGAATTTACAAAATTGGTTCATGGGGATTTATACCATTTTGAAACACGGCAAAATGGATGAAAAACATTGGTCTTGGCATCACTGTAAAAATTCACTTTATTTTACAAACGTAAAATATCACGCTGTCATTACCAAAACTCTTTCTGCATGCATTAGCAAAAAAATGTAACTTTAAGAGATGAAAATTACCTTCCAGGTAAACACAGAAGATTTGTTTGAATTTAAAGTTGCCATGAGCACATCAAGAATGCTTCTGAAAAATCTAGGAGCTCTGTACAAATATGGACTGATACTTTCAATCCCAACTGTTATTGATCCAATCTATGGTAGAAATATGAAATAAAATCAGCCATAGAGATAAGCAGAGATTGCAGAAAAATACCGTGAGGCAAGATAAGTACACTCATACCTTCTGAGAAACAATGCCATTTTCTATAATGCATTTGCATCCAAGATGAAGGATCTCAAATGGATTCAGTTTGTACCAATCTCTAGGAAAATATAGAGATTATAGTAAAATCTCTAAAATACGGAAGGAAACAGAAAAAAGTACCAAGCTTAAATTGCATTTCATATGGTACTAATCAAAATATGAGCAATCAGATAATAACAAAAAATGGCAATGAATAACAAACAAAATATAAAGTGGCTGAGAAAAGTGGAACAATGCGTATCATTCCGTATTTTTTTTGACAAACTAAATAAAACCAGTCGAGATACCGACCTCTCTTCTGAAAAATCGCCATCAAGATATTTGGCTTCCTCGAGGTAATGTACAAAATCTTGCCATTTGAGGACAACATCAGCCTAATACCAACAAGAAAATCTTTCATCAAATTAGGGATTCATTATAGATGCTAATGGAGAGCACGTGCTAGATCTGATCTAAGCCTAGACATCAGATCGCCGCAAACACTCCCTGACAAACATAGCGAAGTAAACACTCACAAAATCCAGTCCTTAGTTATTTAAGGTTATCTTTGTTTTGAACTACATGTTTTAATTGCAATCGGTTAATATTTCAGTCATTACTCCCTTTTCACGGTGTATTTTTCAACCCAACTTTTGTTTTTAAATTTGCGTAAAGAATAATATTGACCTAGATATTTCGTTCCTTAAACTCTGTTAATTCAAAGCCTAGTTGCAGAAAATGAGAAACATTGTGAAAGAAAGTGTTAGATAAATTTGAATAAGAAAACTTTGATCAGTGATTAAAAACAAAAATAAAATCACGAATAACCTCTTCTTCCGGGTTGTCTTTATGCGCCATGTTTTCCTATTGCATGCATGAAAACATTCCAAGAATCTCTGACCTCGTGTTGAAGATGAGACGAATTGTGCATGGTAGCTAACAATAATGGAGGCATTACCATTTCATGATAACAGCGATAACGACGAAGAAGAAAATGGTGACAATCAAGATCGCAAGAATGAAGATAAGTTACGAAAGGAAATATGTGATTATGAACCTGTAAAGATAGTTGGTTTGGTAAGTGAAGTTTCTTCTCCTCTACACTTTTTAATTGATTTGAATAAATTGACTGAGCTGCCTAATTTCAGAGAGTAAATAGGCCTAATTTTCTTGCCTATGCAAAAAACCACCTATTAATACCCCTGGTGAGTTATAGTTTTCTAATTACGTTTAATATTATGATTATAGTGGTTTCAAGATAGAACCCCAGCTGACGACGATGAAGAATTAACCATAACGAAATTCAAAGCCCATGCAGCGTACAAGAAAAAGGAATACGAGAAAGCACTTTTGATGTATGAAAGGTGCAACGAATTATTGCCTCCAAACGCCAATCTGGTTTTGAGAGAAGTTGGCGAGTCAAAGGCCAGGTGTCTTTTTAATCTTGCAAAGTTCGAAGACTGTGAGAAAATTCTTCTGAAACTGGTAAGCTAAAGAAACTCAAGTTGTTTTGTAGTTAAAACAGCTATTTTGTTGCACCATTTTATGATATCCATGGTTTCTGCTTAAATATTATTAATTTTTGTCATCCTTCTTCCAGGTTGAAGAGAAAGGGAACCCACAAGATTCCTCTTTGCAATCCATGCTGGCAGATGTATACTTAGCATTGGGGAAATTGGATGGTATTTATTCAATCAATCAATTTTATCATTCTCTGGGGGGAGAGAGACCAATTGGAACTAGTAGTGATATATATAGTTCAAAACATTTGGCACTCAATACTCTCCTGTTGCAAACAGCACCCTATCTCATTTTCCTTATCTTTCACATATTCTTAATTTTTCTTTTACAAAGGTGTTATTTATATATTACACAGATGTTGCAACAAACCTAAAACATTGCTTCGAACTGCACCCTGAATATTCAGATTATTGGAATAAAGTGTCTGATTTGTTTGCACAGTTGGCAAAATCTGCAAAATACTTTCTGGAGCATTGCAAAGCACAAGAAGGAGTGGAATTAGATAGTTTATCAGACATCTGGTATTTTGTTGGTTTACTCAAGGATAGTTGTATCAAGGAGAATTTTCTAGGAGATATACAAGAAGATAGTATGTTATTAGCTAAAGATGGTTTGAAATTTTCTGATGGTCAAGTACATGAGGAATTCAATATGGTGGAAGAAAAATTCAAGGTTACTAGTGACAGAAAGGTTGCAGAAGGTCTCTTGAAAAAATCTTCCATAGATTTAGTAGAATTTATCCTAAAAAATCCACACAATTTGAGCCTAGAGTCCTCTACAGATGTTTTAAAAGGCATCTTTAAAGATTTAAATGGCTCAAGTACAAAGTTTATTGAATTTAGGAACAAACTTTTAGAGAACAAGACTTGCCCTTGTTTTGAGATTGGACTGTTAAATTCATATCCGGATGGATACATGGAACTTTTCAATCATCAAAAAAATTCCTCCCCAAGCAAGGAGAAATCATTTATCAGGCTACTAATGTCAGAAACAGACTGTTCAGAAGACAAAAGATTGTTAATTCTTCATTCGTTATGTTGGCAACATGTCATGAATTTGATGCAATATTTTGCAGTTAGTAAAGCACAGTAAGTTCCTATTTATTATCTGTCTTATTTTGCTTCAACATAGAGGCCTTTACTCTCAGATTTTATCTGATTACTGATTACCAATTACCAATTACCTGCATTAAAAGAATGGACAGCTGGGTTGGCTGAGCAGCTCATGGATTTTTTTCTGACTGTGGTGTCACACCATATATTGTCAGGTTTGAAATATTCATTGCAGATTGAAATGGTAATGTTCTTGTTCTTGAGTTCAACGTTAGCGCAATGTAATCCTCTTTTTGTATTTCTTGTTCCAGATTAGGGTCTTATAGTTCCTTGCCATTGGATACAGTTTGCATGTTTTTATTTTGAAAATCACTCCTAAAATACTTCAGGATCAGTCATATTGATGTTATTTTATGTTATCAGTCATTTGTACCATCTATTATCTGATACCAGCTATTATGATATTTTATTTTTGCCACAGACAATTGTTGCAGAAAACAGTGCAATACAGTAAAGGATTTGCAAAGGAAATGGAGCAAAGGAAATTATCACAGGTATTATATGACAATTTATATTTTGTTGATTGCCATGTTTTTTTGGCGGTTTTGGTTTATTGAAATGATTATTCATCATCTTTTAATTTCTCCAAAATTGCGCAGAAAATTGCAAAGACAGAAGCATAGTTTTGCACACTTAAACCTTGTTTATCAGCCAATGCACCTAGGATAAATATAAAACTACAATAAATTGCAAAATCACTTAAGCCCCACTGCAAAAAAGCGTTATCAACCCCTCTCCCCCATGTTAATGTTGATTGGAGATAAACCCACTTTTTATTGTGTATGCCCACGGTATAAATCATTTGGTATTGGACAAAAATTGACAGAGGGGGAGGCTAGGCCATAGTTCCTGTTTTTTTTTGCTAGGGGTCCAACAATTTTGCAAATGATTAGAGATGCGATATAGGGATTGAAAATCGTATTTTTGTTGTCCGTATCGGAAGGTAAGATCCACCTATCATCACTATAACTTTTATTTCTCTTATGGACTTTCAAAACAAGCAACAAATAGAGTTGCGTTGATTGGTCCAAGAACCTACCAATCAGATGCGCCCTCTCGTTTCGCTTTCCATTCGTCCTCCATATCCCAGTTCTGTTTCAATTATCAACGCTTTCGTTCCATTTTATTCGTAGGAATTAAAGCTAGAAAATGCAATTGAATCGACAGATTCTGACTGTCCAGCAGTCGAGACGGTAGGATCAAAATTGGCTTACATATTACTTCAAACGTGGCGTGACTTTTTGTGACTTTTCCCTAAGCTTTATACGTTTGCCCAGTTGTTTAAATGTTCGTTTTTGAAACAAAACAGGGATCTGTTTTATTTGCCCGCTTGGCCAACAAAAGAACCAGGCATCTAATACCAGCTTTACGTACCGCAAATGTAGTCGTTATAAAAAGTTCTACAACTCGAGTTATTGAAAGTCCTATTTGTTGATATTCTGCTCTTGTTGTAAACTGCGTGCCTATAAGTTTGATTAATCCATTTTCGGAATTCAACGTCTTGTGTTGGAGCTGGCTTATAAGCACCCGTTGGTCAAGTCACTAAGCATAGAGCAAACCGAGGGCTCAATGAACTTAATTACCTGGGTAAAGCATCTATGCAATTTGAGCAATAAGCAATAGGTTAGTTTGTAAATTTGGCAGGAGGCGATTTGAAATTTACCAACTTTAGGGGTCGATCTAACAGCTATAGGGACTAAAATGTATTTGAAAAGAAACTGGAGGAGGGGATAAGCCACTGGGGAATCCGAAGACTTGTTATTGCCGAATAAAATAACTTTTAGAAACTGGCTCAACATGGAAACATATTTGATCTGCAAGGAATTGCACCCAAACCTTATTTATTTCCAATTTCTTAAAGTTTTTTTCATTATTTCAGGCAATGGAAAGACCTCAGACAAATAGAGACGCAGGAGATTAAACTGGAAGATAATGTGAAGTCTTATTTTATGCAGAGAAGCAAAAATTTTGATTAAAAGACCCATGGCCTAAATTATTTCACCCTTACGAGAAAACTTTGGTACACATTGGCGCCTGTGATCTCTGAGTACCTAAGTATTGGCTGGCAAAAATCAGTTGTTTTCCAGCAAGGGCGTCGTGGGACCCTGGTTTCAGGGGGGCCAAGTTTAAAAAAATTTTGTAACGCAATGTTGAATTTATAACAGAGAGATTTTGAACACGTAACGTGTAAGAGGTTGCTACATTTTAAAAGATTTAGGAACTCTATCGACTAGATCAGCGAAACCCAAAAATATTCCGACAAATCCGATAGAATCTATCAACAGGGGGCAATTGCCCCCTAGCCTCCTCTGGCCCCCCAGGCCACGACGCCACTTTTTTCAGGATGAACATTCAATTTGTTTTTGGTTGCGAAAACATAGTTGATAAAATTTTTGTACACCAGGAGAACATAACATTATCATTTTAAAAGCATTTAAAGAATTTAAATGATAAAAGAGCGTTTAATGTGTCGCTAGGGAACGTATCTTCTTACGAAAAGATATTTTAAATAAATCTAAATTTACCTTCAGGTGTTTTTTATGCGTAAACATTTATCAATTTCTATCAGATTGAAAAACTGATAATTCATCGTTATTCAAGCAATTTAATTCACTGCTATCAAGACTAGGTTGGAGCGGACTTTTTTACAAACGGGGCCTCTCATGATAAATACCAACAGAAGGGACAATAGTGTCTTGAAAAGGGGACTGCAGAATCCATTTTCCCTTAGAACATCTTTATTTACTTTGCCCCTTTTAGCCATCCATATGTTCACCCCAGAGATAGGTGGGACTGATTCTGCAGCGACCTTTTTCGCCCCTTCATAAGCTTGTATTTACATAGTTGGTTGTGGGCCACCCTCTCTTCCCCTCCGAAAAAAGGCCCCTTAGTGACATATCGCACGAATTAGATGCAGTTGCCGAGCAACAAAATGCATGAGCAAGCATGCGCTGTGATGCCACGCAGTGGTACGATTAATTGCTTCCGCAATCACTTGATTTGATGAAAGAAAAAGGACAGTCGAGTTAAAGTAAACAACTTTGATCAAACTTAATTTTTCTCCGAATACAGCTGCCGCTATCAAGAAAAACACACTTAATGTAAGACTTCATTTATAAGCTGCAATATGAGTGGTTTTAAGAGGCAGAAATTCCGTCAGATTGCTGATATGAGAAAGATCGAGAGATAAATTTGTGGCATATCACCTAATTACTGCGATCAAGATTAACAGGTATTTTTTTCAACATGATTTGAAGCAAATTTT
>OZ025203.1:4616746-4701981 GCA_964019065.1 Catostylus mosaicus
TTAATCTAAATGCCAGCAGGGGTGTCCACAGCAAGGGGGTTGCCGGTCCTGCTTTCCAAATCTTGCCATTTCCT
Source organism: Catostylus mosaicus (assembly GCA_964019065.1). Taxonomy (NCBI): domain Eukaryota; kingdom Metazoa; phylum Cnidaria; class Scyphozoa; order Rhizostomeae; family Catostylidae; genus Catostylus; species Catostylus mosaicus. The sequence goes on from OZ025203.1 coordinate 4,616,821, forward strand.
TGCCTTTATTCTCAGATGTTGCCCCCTTGCCATAATGTGCAATATGCGCCCCAGAATGTTAAGCCGGGGGATAGTTTGATATTGCAACGGTTTGTTCATTAATTTTGCCATTTCCTCAGATGCCACACGTATCTTCATTTGATGCTGAATATTACGAAGAAGAGTCATGTGCTACACCAGTTGGTCACGCACTCATAAAGACACACACTAAATTCTCCAACCCTCTATTTAGACCCCACCCTATCAACAGTACTGCATGTAAGCACTCAAATGCTTAGGTATTCTTGCAATGTTAAAATTGATAATTGTATCTTATTTATTTTCATCTTTTAATCGCATCTTTATTTTATTCATAGGAATCCTTTTACTCGAGGATGGCCCTCAAGGTTAGGATTATCGAGATTACTGACCTCGAAACAAAAGCTGATCGTTATGTTGACATTGTTTTCAGAGGTTTGTTCAGTTTGGTTTTTTATCAGCAAAGCCACTTTAATAACACATTAGGATTAATAGTTGTTGTAAGGAAATTCATTGATAGTCGCATGCTTCATGCGATGCATTCGTTCATATCTCATACCTCATACCAACAGTTTTGATAACGCATTTTCTTTTCAGTAAAAACTCACATCTAAGGACTTTAATTTATTGTAAAAGGGAATTTTTATACAGCTTCATACATGGGAAAATTGGTTCCCTGAATTAATAAATTTAAAATCTTGTTATTTTGTTTAAGTTCTCAATCAGAATTCCCAGAAACCATCATGCGTTGCTCCTTAATTTCTTTACTTATTCCTTTTTTGAATTATTATTTATTTATTTATTTGTTGAGTGATTGATTGATTGATTTATTTATTTATCTATTTATTTATTAATCTGTTTATTCATTTATTTATGAATTGAAGTATAAAGTTGTGTTTATATTTATTTGTGTACACAGTTGCGTTGTAAAACATAAGAACCTTTGTGGTCCAGTCAGATCTTTGAGGTACTTATTCAAAATTAGAATTTTATCATTTCAATTATTTTTGCAGGAGTGCCACATTTAACACAAGTTGTTAGGAATTGCAAAGGAAATGTCTCATTCAATGAGGTTTGTTGAGAGAACGCATTAATAATGCTAGTAATTAGTAGATTGAAGTATACGGTATCTGATTGCCTCTATCTATCTTCTTCTCCTGAAAAATATACACGAGGTTTATCATCTAAATTTTAATCATTCGTTACAACAGTAATTCCTTTCATATTCTTACCATAATATCACTCATGTTTACTCACAATAACATCAGTTTTTCTTGTATTTTAAAAAACATTGTACATCCTTTTCAAACAGTATGAAGTTTAATGTTGATACACATTATTAAAATAGGTTAAATATATTAGAGTATTATTTATTTTCAGAGGCATTTGCTGATCTAATTATAAGAATGGTTTTGTAATGTTTTTTTTTGTAGGAATTCACTTGGCCCTTATCTTCGCAAATCATTGCCGATGAATATCTGGAATTGTGCCTGTACAATAAAAGTGTTCTTTTCAGTGATAAGTACGCATTCAATATTTTATGATAACAAAGGATTCATTTTGATAATAACCTGACATATTTAATGTGCCTGTAGCTCCAGATAAGGTACTTTTAAACATCGCTGAACCCTAGCACTAATCTGAATCAAATTTAACCCTACCCTTCTCATATCCCTCCACCCATCCCTACGCTACGCTATCCTTGACTTTAACCCTATTCCTATCCTCTGTACTACCTTATCCCTAACCCGGCCCTTAACCCTACCCCACCCCCACTCCTAACCTTTCCTACCCGACTCTACTCCTATTCCTAGCCCTACCTACCCTACCCTACCCTACCCTACCCTACCCTACCCTACCCTACCCTACCCTACCCTACCCTACCCTACCCTTCCCTTACCATAAACCCCTAACCCTAAAGATGAAGAACAAAGCTAGGTTGGATCAGAACCAGTTCTGATTATAAGATTAAATCGTCAAAAAATTCAAAGTACATACCAAACTGGTTGTCCAAATTATTCAGAATTTGTTGCTGATTTTCACAGGATGGTTGCTGCTTATAAATGTCTCTTATCATCTCTTGATGATGGCGAAGTGTTTGAACTCACAGACAACCTGGTCGATACCTACAATCGTTCAATTAAGGTGAATTTTCTTATTTTTACTGTGTTATTGTCATGTACAATTATCCGTTGGTTGGCTGTTATCTATCATATGATGGTATTATCGATCTTTTGTTGTAATGTAATCCTCATGAAGTAGTCCAACAATCATGTAGAAGTAGAAGTTATGTATATGCTATGCTATGCTATCTATCTTAGATTTGATGCACTGCATTGTATTTTTGTATCGTTTGTATTGTATTGTTTTATATTTTATGGTATTGTATCGTATCTTATGTTGTATTGTATCGTATTTTATCCCATGGTTTTCTTTTGTATTGTGTTGTATTTTTTGGCATTGTATTGTATTGTATAGTATTGTATCATATTGTATTGTATTGTATTGTATAGTATTGTATCATATTGTATTGTATTGTATTGTATAGTATTGTATCATATTGTATTGTATTGTATTATATCGTATTTTATGGTATTGTGTTGTATTACAATGACTGCTGAAAATCTCAAAAAGTTTTCGAAAGACTAGTTTGATTTTAAGATTATTTAAAAATCATCTAATCCCTCTAATCAAATCACTCCTCCTTATCAAAACAAATTTGTGTTTTTTTGTAGTCCCAGATCAAACTTGAACTAACATATAAACGACCACAGAAAGGCGATGCAACTGAAGTTCGAATAGATTTAGACGATGAGGAGATTGATGATTTTGATAGCAATGCATTGGTCCTCTCCAATCAGTTTCTAGATGTGCCATTAAGCGTTGCTCATAAAGCGCCACCCTCTGTGATTTCAACCTCAACGAGTAGCCGGACAGATTCTAAAACTTACAATGAAGACAGAACAGAAGTTACAGATTGTTTGGGAGGAAAGGAGTGAGTCGTTGAGCTTTTTTTTTCGTTTTAGGATTGGTTGATAAACTTGATATAACATTTTAAATAATATGCTAAAATATGCAAGAAGTTGTCAAGGCTATAACATTATGAAATGGTTAAGAATTTTAACATTAGAACATAAATTCTAATTCTGTTTCCTTGTTCCTATTACCCTTTATAATTAATTTGTTTATTTCTATAATATTTTTTTCTGTTGCCTCCTTCCGTCACAATTTTGTAATGTATTTTTATCTTATTTCAGTAACGACAAATTATCTCTCTTTAATAAGATAACTGCTCTTACAAATGTGAAATCCGGCTATCGTACTAAAGTTATTGCTTATGATGATAGTTTCAAAAGTATGAAGAGATAATCTTCCTGTGTTATCTGGCACACAAGGTCCTAGCCTTTTTCCAAGATCCACATTTCTCTCCCTCACAGTTACCTCTGCACACAGGCTAACAAGGGTCATGTCTCTGTGAGTAACCACACCATGCTTCTTTTTCAGAGCATTTCATCCAAAGACTCCAAATATACGATTGCCAAGAAGTTGTAGCGCCAAATATAATGAGTGGCAGGTATGATAATTATCTATGCAAAGTTGCCTCTAGTGTGTGAGATTATAAAAAAGATGATAAAAACAGAAAATTCTACATAATAAGTTTGGTCGGAGATCGCGAGTTTGACCTCTGCCTTGATCGTGTACTTTGCTCGCATTTTTCCAGCTGCTCTATGTCTTTTAGGCTTTTTAGGAAACAATAACTGCCATCCATAATCCTATCAAATAAGCCACAAATTGAATACAGAGTTTAAAGGTTTTTATTTTATAAAATGTAGATTACCTGACTTTTTTTTCTAAAAGATCTCATTATAAAAAGCTAAGGCTATCTGTTATCAAATCTACGAGTTAATTTTTGTACAATTGAGAAAGATTTTATCGCTAAAAGTTCACCTTTTTTTGAGTTAAAAGATTGTGTCATATTTCATGATATTCTTATCCAACATTTTATTGCAATGTTTCTATGCAATAACTCTTAATTACAGACTTCCATGCCTTCTTGTGTCCAATCATGTCCGCTTTCTCGAAACCGTCCGCTTGCTCTTTTCCGGCATCTTTATACAGGGCCCATAATGGCAGATTGATTGATTTATCTGCCCTTTCCGGGCTGGAAATCTTATGTATTGATTTCAGCTGCATCGTTTCAGAACACTTAGCAATAGATCTTTTATTTTAAGGTTCAAGTGAAGATAATCGAAGCAAAATCGCTGAATGGAATGGCGATCGATCCATTTGTTGAAATATCAGTTGGGGATCAGAAAAAACACACAACTACGAAGCCACACAACAATAATCCAAGTTGGGATGAGGTAAAAATTGGTTAACCTTGTGCTGGTTAATGCAACCCAATGGCTTATTAAAATGTAAAGGTGCTACGATGTATGTGACTATCGGGCGGTTAATTTGTGAACAGGCATAGGAAGTTCTTCAAAAATGGCCAAAGAGTCTCAATTAAATTTGAAGTTTTATGGGAAATATCTTCCCTGTGACAATCAAATGGTCGAAATATGGAAACTGTAGCCCTTTATCCATCAAAATTATTAAAATTGTCATTAAACTCAACTATCCCTTATTATGAAATTAAAAAATCAATAGTTTATAGGACCAGTTAATGAACTAGGCATTGAAACATTTCGAGATTTCGGTTTTCAGATTTGCTACAACTTTAAACATTTAATGAGCTTTTCATTTTTATTTTGTAGTTTTTCGTTTTCGAATTCAAACTCCCTAAAGAACAATTGCTGGATCAGATAGTTTTGTTTCAGGTAAAATTTTGTATCATTGCACTGATTTTTTCTTCTGGTTCTCACCCCACCTCATTACACAGTGGATAATTATTTCATATTACGAAACTTATCAGCAAAAATATATGACTACAGATATCATCCATTTATTACGAATTAACAAATCTCTTGGTATCAGCTTTGTATTATTTAATTTTTTCACCTTACTTCATTGTATCATACATTAATCATTCATAAACCAGATATGTTTGTTCTCGATTTATCAGGTTATTACTGGTCGGAGTCTTGTTTCCCAAGGAACTGTGATTGGTCAGTTTAAGGTAAAATAGTTTCACATTTTAATGTCATTTTTGTTTTAAACTCCCATTATCAACAACATTGATTGTTCTATTCCATCTTATCTTTCTTTACGTTGGGTAGCCATTCAAATGGGAGCTCATTTTCCTGGGGGCCATGTAAATATACATTATTTGTAGACAAAATTATGTATCTTTGAAAGGCCTTATGCTTCAAATTTATCATTTTCCATCCTAACACAGCTTCAAATTTTCTTTTTCGTGCTTTTATAGTTTATATATAATAATTTCTTTTATTTTTAAATAGATGGACCTCTGGACAGTTTACGGACAGAAAGGTATTTTATTTATTATCATATACATTCTTTTAAAAGTTTACCATTAAGTGGTCTAATAACTTTTAAACAATCATCTTGTAATTACCTCCAAATTTTAATATTTTTTCTCTAATTGCAGATCACAGTTTTTTCAGCAAATGGGCAGTCCTTCTTGGTGCTGAACCAAACGAAATCAAGGTTTGTTTTTTCATAAAAATGTCAAATTCTTTGTTGTCCCTGTTTCAAAACTTGGCAAGACAACCTTAGGAATATTAATGTCTGTCAGTTTTACTCTTCAAGCAAGTTTATTCCAATTTGCAAAATTTTTGTACATATTTTTCTGGCAGCAGCTAGCTTTTATCGAAATGCTTCGAAGTTCGAAATTCTTCGAAATTGTGAATGGATAAAAAAAATTTCCGTAAATACTGATGCATGTCTTTAGCAAAAGAGTCGTAAAACTATTGTAAGATTTGGGAATTTTGATTAAACAAAATTTTGTCCAGAAAATTACTCGTAGAAGAAACTTTTAAGAATATTTATCGTTTTAGGGTCACCTACGAGTTGATGTATCGGTTTTTGGAAAAGGTGAACATATCAAGGTATGTTGTACTATATTTTGAAGCAAATTCTCGACAAGTCTTTCTCCCTATCCTGCCCGTTTAAAGATGCTTGTGATTATAGTTCAGTATTAACCTTATTTTTGTTCTTGGTGCTAAGTGTACTTTCCTCATAGGCAATGATGTTATCATCCAATTTCTCCTCAGCATGAATGACATCCAGTGTTAATTACATACAAATCTTCATTTTTGCAGGTTCCTCCGCAGAAGCAGGAAGTAGAGATAACTGATAAGTACGAAACACAATTAATAAATCCTTCTAAAATATTCTATTTAATTTGTTAGAAAGTTCTAATTTCCTGTCTAGCTTAAGCTTATCTCATATTAATCCATGATTTAATTAATTTGGATAGTGAAATTAAAATATTAGGTTAGATGTAGAGCAGCTTAGCAAAGCCTTGCAAAGATTTTAGCATTTATCTCGATTTGTCAATTAAAATCTAATTGATAGTATAGTAGTATAAAAGTAAATGTAGTAAATAAATAAATGTTAAAGACGATGCCCTATCAGCAAAATAGGAAGCAATTGCAAAATAGTAAAAAGCCTCTCTTCTTAGAGGTCGTGCCTGATTTCTTGAACCCATCTAAGCTTCTTAGGAGCTGTTTCATTTCCTTTTTGAAGCGATTTAGAGATGGGCAGTCTCTATCTTGTGAGATTTCGTACCACGTGAAGGCTCCTGTGATACCTAACGATAAACAGCGGCATGGGTAGCTATTCTTTGAATTTGAAGCCTTCTTAAACTGGAATGAAAACAGTGGCGGACACCTGGGGGCGAGTGGGATATGACGCCATCTTACCATATCATACCATACCAGTTTTTGGCTCTGAGTGTCAGCCTCTGACTGAAAACCATTAGTACCTGGTCTATTTCTCATTTTATAATCTTGATTTTCAAGTTTTCCTTTGCCTGCAGGAATCTCTTACTCCCCCCTGGCATCCAAGCTCAGCGATCCGTTGCAAAATATTCCATAAAAATTTACGCTGCAAAAGGAATTCCTAGAAGTTAGTAAAATCAAATTTATTTATTTGTTGTCTTTGCAATTAGAGGAACTTCCGCTCAAAGGTAACAAATGTGAAAAAATTGATCTAAATGCCTGATATTGCCAGATTTTTAATGTTCCAAGCGAAGAAGCGGAAATATTACCATAAGTGAAGCATTTTTAATGACAGTTTCAAAGTGACCCAAAACGGAAACAGTGTATTGCAGGTCTTGATGTATACAAATATATTTTGTCATATTTTTGTTGTATTTTTGTGTTTGCTTATAATGATATTAAATCAATTGTTGTTGAACAGTGATAACAAATTTGATGGCAAATGTCAAAAAAGCAATAACTGGAAAAGTAAGTTGAAACTTTTTCATCACCTTTCTGAAAGCATCGAAATATCCATCTTCTTTTCAAACAACTTCTGCTACACAGTTATTTTTTTAAAATGCTCAGATGCCGTGCACTATTCTTGTATATTTTATTGCACGGAGCCTATCATAGGAACCTAAAACGAGTTAGTTTCACTGTACTATATTCATCACTATATAAAACAAGAATTTAATGCAATTTCACTCATCAAAGTAAACAGCTCTAGACAGAGGCTACTTTAGATTTGCAGACAACTTTGCATAATCCTTACGAGGCAATTGCATGTGATCACATTGTAGGCTGAACGTATTGTACTGTCTGTATTTATGTAAACTCTTCTCTACTTGTATAGACTAATGTTTTAAGTTTCATTTATCAATCCGTAGATAAAAGATCTGGCAGATCCATATGTTGAAGTGTCATTCGCTGGATGTAAGGTTGGTGAAAATTATCAAAAATCAATATTATTTATTTTCAACATTTTCAGCAACAAAGATTTTCATAATTATATTTTTTCCATTTGATAATCATGAATCATAATCTATCGTCTTTGAATGTTTACGTTTGCAATCAGTAAATCAATCAAATCATTAGTCATAATCACATCGAATCGATTTTCATCAATAGGGCAAAACGAAAACAATTCGCAATTCATATGATCCTGAATTTAATCAAGAAATTGTATTTTGGGAATTTGTGAGTAGATTTTTTCAACTTAAGTTGTTATTTTTTCATCTCTTTTTATCAAGATTATTGAATTTCAACGAGTACGTTATAAGCGTTTAATGTTCATTTCCTTCACCATTCATTCATTTATATCTTAATTCGACCTTTCAGTTACCTCCCATGTGCAGAAGAATTAAACTACAACTTAGAGATGGGTACGCTTAAATCTATTTTTATAACTTATATTTTAATTTTAATTATAATTTAATTCACCTTACAATTTTAATTATAATTTAATTCACCTTTTATGGTACTAATTATTTTCTGAGTCTTGTTTACATTAATACTTTTAACAACTGAGCTTTTCATATATTGACCTTTTTATTATTTTATTGATCTGTGATTTTACTTTTCATTTTTACTTGCATACTTTCATTCATACTTTTCTGTGTCTTCGTTGTAGCGATGAAGCAATCGGGACACATTATATCGACTTGAATGACATCTCTGACATGGAGGGAGGCTGTGGACGTGATGGTGAGTTTTAAATAATTCACATTCTTTACATTTCCATCAATAGACTAATTGTCATCATTTTCAAGTAGGATAAGTTGTGATCCTGAAATCCAATGCAAAATTGCCGTCCGCCATGTTTTTTTTGTTTTGCCTTGTTCTGCTTTTACAAAACTTTGATTTGATAGGCCATGCCCTAATTTTTTCCAGTTGTTTTCTCGTCAGCATTACTTGATTTTTTCAATCATTTCCGTGTTCTAATGTACAAATCGATGTTTTCGCTTTTTACACAGCTTTTAAAACAATATAAATGAAAATACAGTCAAACAGCATACAAAATTATCCCTAGCCTAGAGTTAAACATAACGTATTCTTTGCTTCAGGTTTTATGCCATGTTTTGGACCATCTTGGATTCATCTTTACGGATCTACACGAGATTACAGTTTCTTCAACGAAAACAACGAGCTGAACAGTGGAATCGTAAGTTTTCTGACGGTTAAAGTTGTAACTTAAAGTTTCACGCTTGATGCGATCTTCAGACAACTCTAGATAGGGGCTTGATAAATTTTATCGATGAAAACAGGAGTTGTAATAGGCCATTCTCTCGAATGATCCTAGGATATTTCCGTTTAACCAATACGCAGTAACGTCAATTTTTAAATTGAAAGAAACAGCTTGCATGCCTTTTTAATGGATGCTGTGTTTTCCAGGGGGAAGGTATTTCATATCGTGGAAGAATGCTTGTAGAAATAGAGGCCAGCGAATATGAACCTTGTGAAACTGGAGTTGTTGAAGTGACAGACTTCAAACCATCTTCTGCATCGAAGAAAAGTAGATTGGTTTGTGTTATTTACGTTCTAATAACTTCTTTTCTATGCTGTTATCGTTTGATGATATGTTATTTAATCTACATCTTTACAAAGTTAAATAATTCTTTGTCTGTAGAGTCGCACTGTCATTTGGCCTAAAAAAACCGTTTTGCAACGGAGTTTTGTTTTTCTTCTCAACATCCATCCTGAATCCAGTATTGTTTTGCATTTTTCAAAAAATGTGATTTTTATTTATTTCTCAGCCAAAAGAGCGAACGTTTCAATTATTCAGTTGCTTTTATGAAGGATCTATGATCGAAAAAAGAGCCGGTGAAAGACCAGTGCAGTTCGAAATGTCAATAGGTAAAGCAATTCTGTAATTTTATCAAAACATTTATCATTAGGTGTAGGGTTACACAAGTCAAAGGTTAGAATTCATAGGGTTATGGGTTAAAGGTCAGGTTGGAGGGCTAGAACTAAAGGTTAGTGTTAGAGGTTAAGGTAAAAAGGTTAAAGTTTATGACCTAGGGTTAAAGGAAAGGAAAATAAATGCACAACAGTTTAAAGCAGGCTGATTACTGTGGCACTGAGTTGGTCTTGAAATTACAATTACGTAAGCTCTTTCTTGTTTTTTTATGTCGCTAAATATTTCTACAGGTGAGTATGGGTATTTGTCTGAAGACAACACAACAAAGGACACGAAATCGCGGCGTGGAAGTAAAACAGAAGAAGAATTGAACCTGTTAGCATCACAATGCGATGAAGATGATGAATGTTTCACACTAACAAAACCATTGAAACCAGTTGACCAATCACGGAGATATTGCCTGATGAGATGGGAAGAGAAGAAACCATGTTTAAGTTTAAAGTTTGACATGGGAGACGAAAGAACGCGACATTATTTTCAGTCAGTTATACTGAAGCATTACAGCAGATTGGTGAGTGTGATTAAGTGATTTGATTGATCATTTGAATCATGATTCGTTTGATCATGACTCATTGTTATAGTCGTTCTTGTCATCATGAATGGAATCGTGTTTCGATTATTATCATTGTTATTTTGAATCAGTAACAGATATTGATGAGTGTGATTAAGTGATTTGATTGATCATTTTTATCATGATTCAGTTGATCATAAAATTAACTGTGATGATCAACTTTTTATGATATGTGATTTTCTTATTAGGAGGACAACCTGGAAGAATTAGAGGAAAGGATAAAACTCGATTTGACAGGAACGAAATCGGTGATCAAGCGTGTTTTGCAGGAATTAATTCATGGCTGCAGGTCAGTTAGCACACATCACATTTCGTTGCATTTCATGATATGTTCTTACGTCCCAAATTCTGTAAAATGTCAACATACCAGCATTTAAAAGTATTTTGTTCGTCCGATCCTTGTTGGTCCATGAAAGTGGGATATTGATCAACAGATGAATAGATATAATAACCAAAACATAATCAAAATGACGTGAAAGGATGGAAAATGTGTCTGGTGTTTGGCTACCTGCTTTGAACAATCGTTGTCTACTCAATGACCAGTCAAAACAAGTATCTATGGCTAATTAATTTCATATTCGTCGAGTATTTACCTTCAATTTGAACTCAAGTCTTTGACCACTCAATAATGTTCGTAACACGTTAAAAATTTCTGAACCATTTCTAATGCAGTATTTTGATCAATTTTCATGAAATATTGTTCACATGTTTCTAATATCATCACTTTTTCGCGCTGTTTTTTAGCAATATTTCATACTTTTTTCACTGCCGTTTGCTGCCATATTTATGGGCAATCTCTGATAAAATACTTTTGGTCAATTCTCATGGAATGTTGTCCATATATTTCTAAAATGATCACTTTTTCGCGCTGTTTTTAGCAATATTTCATACTTTTTTCACTGCCTTTTGCTGCCATATTTATGGGCAATCTCTGATAAAATACTTTTGGTCAATTCTCATGGAATGTTGTCCATATATTTCTAAAATGATCACTTTTTCGCGCTGTTTTTAGCAACATTTCATACTTTTTTCACTGCCTTTTGCTGCCATATTTATGGGCAATCTCTGATAAAATACTTTTGGTCAATTCTCATGGAATGTTGTCCATATATTTCTAAAATGATCACTTTTTCGCGCTGTTTTTAGCAATATTTCATACTTTTTTCACTGCCTTTTGCTGCCATATTTATGGGCAATCTCTGATAAAATACTTTTGGTCAATTCTCATGGAATGTTGTCCATATATTTCTAAAATGATCACTTTTTCGCGCTGTTTTTAGCAATATTTCATACTTTTTTCACTGCCTTTTGCTGCCATATTTATGGGCAATCTCTGATAAAATACTTTTGGTCAATTCTCATGGAATGTTCTCCATATATTTCTAATATAATCACTCTTTCGCGCTGTATTTTGAGCCACATTTCATACTTATTTTCACTGCCTTTCACTGCTAGATTATTTCTTTTGATCCATGTTCATGGAATGTTATCCATATATTTCTAATATAATCACTTTTTCAGGCTGTTCTGTAGCAACCTTTAATACTTTTTTTTTCACTGCATTTTGCTGCCATATTTTTGTCAAATTTCTGATGAAATGCTTTTGATCAATTTCTGATCCAATACCTTTTACTTTTGCAGTGCATTGATCAGAACTGCTGAAGAGAAATGTAGCGATAATGATCTAAGAAATCAGTTAGATCGAGAACGATTCGAAATGCGTACACATGAAATGGTAAGGTGTATGTTATCAATTGTTTTCAAAGTTGGGAGTCAATTAATTTGTTTTACCTGGAATAGGCCATGGTAATCTATACCAATGTTTAGCCTCTCCTCTTCCATGCTTTTCCCTTCTCCTCTTTTCTCATCCTTCCCTTATCTTCTCTTCTCTTCTCTTCTCTTCTCTTCTCTTTTCTTCTCTTCTTTCTACTTCTCTGCTCTTTTCTTTTCTTCCTTTCTCTTCTTTTCTCTCTTCTTCTCTTCTCTTCTCTTCTCTTCTCTTCTCTTCTCTTCTCTTCTCTTCTCTTCTCTTCTCTTTTCTTCTCTTCTTTCTACTTCTCTGCTCTTTTCTTTTCTTCCTTTCTCTTCTTTTCTCTCTTCTTCTCTTCTCTTCTCTTCTCTTCTTTTCCCTTCTCTTTTTCTCATCCTTCTACATTCTTGTCTTTGCTCACTCATCTTCTGTTCTTTTTGTTTCTCTTCTCTTCCCACCTCTTCTTTTCCCACTTCTTTATTTCTCTTCTCACTGTTTCCTTTCCCTTCTATTGCCAACCTCCTCATTTCTTTATTCTCTTCCATTCTCTAGCAACTTACCGCAGTGTTGGACGGTGGATTTAGCGATTTTTGCAGAGCCTTGAAGCCAAACATTTGATGCACGAAACCGAAGGCTCTAAATTCCTTCCTGGCTCCATCAATGCCATATTTATTAATAAAAATTCACCCATTAGACTGAATTAATAAGTATTTACGTAACAGATACAACAAGATGTGGCCAATGCTTAAGTCTTTCTATCCACAATACAACCAAATTTCAGTAATTTTGGACAATATCTGCATTTACAATTAGATCAAATGCTAGTAATATTCAAATGTGCAAATAAATGTACTTCTTGTCTAAGTTGTTAAAAATTAAGCCACTTCCAGAATTATTCAGTAATACTGATTCTTGCATCTACTTTTCTTCTTAATAACCACAGAAATTTTCAGTTTCCTTTTGGGCAAGTTAACAGTTCAAGAGCTGGAATCGAATCAGAAAGCATGTTCTCAAATAAACATCTCTCGAAAATTCCACCCTCATTATTTGTTTCGTCTAACTGGTCGTAGCTTTTATCAAATAGCATGCAATTGTTTTTCTTTTCACTGCTGCAGCCGAAACTGAAAGACTTGCATTGGTTTTCAGAGCGAATGCAATAATCTCGACATATTTCAATCGACGGGGCATAAAATCCATTGATTGTATTAGCTCTTGGAGTACTGAGAATTTGTTCACCCTTTTGTGCTGAATCCAAATCGCAAAATCCGTGAACGAATGAGCAAATGCAGGCACTAAAAATGACGATGTTGATCATGATGATGCATATTTTGTACTTTGTAACATTTATTATCGCCATTTTAACAGCAAAGCGTTTTTTATGTTCAATTTAAATCGGATTAGGAAGTTTTTCTCGGGTAGATTTGTTTTATTTGCTCAGCTGAGGTGTTTCATAACTTCTGTATCAACAGGTTCAGCTAATTGTACTTTATCTATGTTGTCTTGATAACAGTACATCATCATAATAATAATCATCATCATCATCATCATCATCATCTATCATCATCATTGTCATCATCATCATCATCATCATCATCATCATCATCATCATCATCATCATCATCACCATCATCATCACCATCATCATCATCATCATAATCATCATATTCTATTATTTTGAAGGCAATGATATCAAAAGATGCTGCTGAAATGCTGAAAAATCTAAGCTGCGACAAAGAACGAATCCGTGAAAATGTCGAGAAGATCAGAAAAGATTATTTGAAAAGAATGGAGGCCATTCTTCAAGAAGTAAGTAAATATTTGAGGATTGATTCCAAGGTGATGAGATTGATTGCGTCTCTGATCGATTGATCTTTCGATCAAGTGATTGGTAGACTTGACTTGGTAGAATGACTGATTAATCGGATAATTATTGATTATTTTTTAATCTCTAGATGAAATATCAGATTACATTACATGCACTCATGGGTGAAATATGAGTACTAAGTACTTTGATGTCACAAATTTTTCTCCCATCATTTTGTAAAGTATCTTACTACGAATTTTAGCAGTCGACTCAATCAGAATTGAGGGAATTTTTTACACTAAATGACAAAACATTTGTAGCTAAATGACGTTTAATTCCGATTTTAGCCACATCATGGTTTTCCGGACATTTTCATTTGGATGTTAAGCGGAGGGAAGCGCGTTGCTTATGCAAGGATTCCAGCGGTTGATGTCATTTATTCTGAAAAAGATCATGAAAGAGGACTCCATTGTGGCACAATACAAACTCTTTTTATGAAGGTATGCTTACGTAGATTTGAAATTCAGTATAGTTTAATACAGTTTACTGTTGATAATTTCACGGTATGTGAGACAAATTAACGGGAAGCGAAACATCCGTTGATGGTAGCAGGTAATAAGGATATCTGCCGTACTTAATAAATTGATTGCTAAAGGCTATGTCTATGATGACGTTGCTGAGTAGCGCAGAGAAGCGCAGAGAAGCGCAGAGAAGCGCAGAGAAGTGCAGAGTAGCGTCTCTTGGTGAGAATTCCAGTGTTCGACGCCCAAGCGTAGCTAAGATTGCTACTGGAGCGACTCTTTGCTTTGTGCATGAACTGATGCCCTTTGACTTGTCAGAATATGTTTGCATTAAAGACCTTAATACATATGATAAATATGTTTATCATCTTCTTATTTCATTGTATCTTCCTCCTTTCTACACCAGCCTGTTGGAAAGAAAGCAAATTCAGAAATAGAAAGAATGATCCAGGCAAAAGTGAATTTGATTGTTTGGCTTGGCTTGGAATCAGAGAGGGCGAATATGCTAAAATATGCTCCTAAAGGATTTACTATGGTAATATTCTTAATTTCTATTATAATTTTTAGAATTATAGTTTCACAACTCCGGTGAGAATTAAATTTTTGTTATTTTAAAGCCATTTTAATTTTTATTGGAATGAAGGCACTTGAAGCAATGCCATCCAAAGACATTGTTTGCTTATAGGACGGTCCAATGGGAAATATTTACATAGATAGGTTCCACCATTGTTTGGGCAAGAAAGCAAGCAATGTCAATCAATTGAGGAGTTATTAGATTTGTCTGAATTAATGCAGAAACCAATATATTCATGCAGGCTTTTTCATTCGCACGTGTTCATGTCTGACATTTTCTGCATGACATATGAAGTACACTTTGATGTTATTGCATTCTGCCATTTTTTGTTTTCTCTATGATTTTAAGTCAATGAGAACACACATTGCTAATAAAGGTTATGTTAAACGTTTATAAAAATTGGTATTTTTTATTGCAGGAAAGTGAATTGCCACGAAGTATAACCTACACTGGTTGGTATATCTTGGTTCTTAAATTGGAAGGAGAAAGAAATATGAGGAAATGAAAGGAAATAGAGGATAAGATGAAAAAAGATAAGATGGGATGAGAGGAGAGGAGAGGAGTTACTTTAAGACTAATGATGTTTTCTATTTTTTTTTCTTTATTTTCAGTCAATTTATTCCTTTTCTTATATTTTATTGTATCAGATAGCCATCAGTTCATCCTTCGTGCACATATTTACCAAGCAAGAAGCCTTTTTGGCAGTGATGACACTGGCCTTTCAGGTAATTTTCTTAGAACTTTTTCAAAAGCTGATCACTTGACTTGACGATGCTTTCCTTCCGTCGATGGTCAATAGAAAACCAAATACAGGAATATAGGAAAAGGTTAATAAATGAATAAATTAAGGAGCGAGATGAAACTACAGAAAACAAGATGGTTCATTGTTTAAAATAAGCAAGTTTGAAAAAATTATAAATTATTTGAATATCATTAAAGTTATTGATCTTGGAAAAGATGTTTTTAATTCTCGTCCTCATCATAAAAGAAATGTCTTAAGTTGTAAAATATCATGAAGGCAGTGCTATTTTACCTTAAATCATAAAATAAATGTTTAAGTTGATATTTATAGATTTACAACAAATGTATGAAAAAGCAGTTACAGTTTTGAGTTGCTATGTGGGGTTGCCCCATTGACAAGCTGTGTTGTTTACTTGTTTAGACGCACTCGCCCGTGTTATTTATTGCAACAAGGTGAAAGAGACACGCGTCATTTGGGAGACGAGAAGTCCCACATGGGACCAAATGTTAAAATTCAAAAATTTAACATTATGGGGAGCTGCGGAGGAGTTCTGCTGCACACCACCAATGGTTGTTATTGAAATTTATGACAAAGATAAAAATGTGAGTTTAATTGTTGAAGAAATTTCCAACTTTCGCTAATAGATGAGAATATATTAGATTCTGCTATTTTTAATTATTAACATTCACAACCTTACCCCCTGACACACATAGCTTGGTTAACCCATGTTCCAATTGCTAATCTATGTGTGCCATCACCGAAGACGGGGGTCTATTGCTGGAGTGTATTTTATGTCAGATACGTTCCTAGTATGTTCCTGTTTGAAATGATTTTTAAGATGGGTTCCCTCGCATTTCCCGCCTTTATAAACAAGCGTGATATTCGACACGATACATTTTCTCTGCTTGCCAATACCTCGCTTTAACACTACGAAAATGCAACTTACCCGAGCTAACATTTTCTCATATAAGCTGACTTTTCTGGTAGATATAATTTTTAAATTTGCACAATTCACCTTTCAATGCTTCAACCAAGCTAAAAGTACGCCAAAATTTTATCAGCTTCTTTTAATCAAAATTTTTTTGCAATTCTTAATTGGAATTCTTAATTACCCGTATTTGTTTCGACAGGGTGAAATGGAATTTATTGGTCGCTCACTGGCGATGCCCGTCGTTAAATTACTAAGCCAGCCGTACGCCAAGCCGTTTTTCCCGCCGGTATTGCAATGGTTTCCAATTTGGCGTGGCGATGATAAGGCTGGTGATCTTCTTGCTGCCTTTGAACTTTTGCAGGTATGAATAAATTAACCCTTGCGCACCCGGATTTATTTTCAGTTAACTGTTAAAACTCATATAATTCTACGCTTTTCAGGATGAGCATAATCAAATTACTTAGGTGAAAGCGTAAACTATTATAGAAAACTGCCATCAGAGCATTAACAATAATTTGTACTTAACCCCCTGAAAAATCATCTTTTCCGGTGTTTGTCATTGGGCCATATGGCCCGTCCAGGGGTGAAAGGTTTAATGTAAAAATTATTGCATCGTTCTCGTTTCAATCATGCTAAGAACGTTTTTAACTTGCATTGTTGTTCAGCATTTGACGTCATCTGGGATGGGCTGAATCAGCTGCCCTTTTGTCCTCTGTTAATCATTCTGGATTTACTAGAAATGCACTGCTCTCCTGCTTAGCATTTAACATTAAATGGAGATGAGTATGGCAGCTAGGCACACGGTGCTTCCAATAGACTATCAATTTTAACATTAAAGTTCTCTCCTGTCTAGCATTTAGCTATAAATAGAGATGAGTATGGCAGCGGAGCTCACGGTGCTACCAGTGGATTACCCATTGTAACATTAAACTGCTCTCCTGCTTAATGTTTAGCAGTAAATGTAGATGAGTATGGCAGCTAAAAACACGGTGCTACCAATAGACTATCCATTGCAATATTATACTGCTCCTATACTTAACGGTTAGCATTAAATAGAGTTAAGTGTGGCAGCTAAAAACTTGTGCTAATAATTTCTCTCTTTCGATATCATCCTATCTCACCCATGTTTTTCTATTTTTAAATATTTTCAATTTCAATTCCTCTTTATAATTTATTTTCAGGTCTCTGATGATGACCTCTCATTGCCATACGATCCAGAACCCTCGAAAAATGGCATTGTATCAATACCCCAAGAAATAAAACCAACTACAAAGAAATACTTTGTCGAGGTATGCCTGTCTCAATAATCGAATGTGTTTTTGCAATATTGTTTTTTATGGCATCCCTGTAATGAGCGTCTGTAGTTAACGAAAAATATTGACTTTATCATTCCTATTCCACCTGCCAAGGAATTAATTTTGCTTTTATTTCGCAAAGTTTCGGTAGGATACACCCGTCCTCTAGATTGCTATAAGCATAGATATAAATTATGTGATTGGCTGAAAATTCCTGTCATATATATTTTCTCCTTTCTTATCTTCCAATTATGATTATTCTCAATTTCATGGAATTTTCTTAACTTTCTACTTTTCAAGTCTTACGTCTTTTCAGGTATTTTTCTGGGGCGTTCGTGAGATGAAACGTGTAAAATATCTGCAAGTTACACGACCACGCGTTGATCTCGATTGCTGCTACAAAGTTCGTGGAATTAACGTGAAAACGGGGAAAGTGAACGAAAAATGGCAGCAGGCAATATCATCAAGTATTTGTAAAAATGCACGGATCAATCCAAATTTTGAAGATCCAGTTGTTGTTTTCGAAGTTGTGAGTTTTTTATTCATTTTTGTTGTTGCTGTTTTTCTTATTATTGTATGAAAACTATTTGGATCTCATAAATATCTTATTTTTTATATAACAATCTAAGGAAACCCCGTATGCTGGGGCGAAATATCAGTAAAAAAATAAACTTAATGATAGAGCACGAAAACTGTTAAAAGACTTCCTTTTACAAGTTCTGAATCACTTATAATCGTTTATTTGCTTCGTTTCTTGCCATCTAGCTTTACAAGGGTGAGTTACCTACTACTCTACTTTTAGAGCACTTTACTACACTACATAGGATGTTACCCCATGGAGCAAAATCCTAACTACCCAGGGGCCCTTCCTTACCAGACATAGAAGCGATTAAAATGAGAAAAACGAAAACAAACTACACACAAACCAAAAACTAAACAGGAAATCTTGTCTCGTTTTGCGTTATCCCGCATATTTATTATTTACACTGGTTTTATTTGAATTTATTCCAGGAATTACCGGAAGAAAGATACACCCCGCCAGTAACAATCAGAGTGACAGACTGCCGAGCGTTTGGGCGACACATTTTGGCCGGTTCTTATGTCATCAACTCACTTCAGAAGTATGTCCAGACGGGAAAATATGAGAAGATGATTGAATCTGAAAACGGAGCGTTTTGTAAGTACATCCGTAGATATTTTTGTCTTCTCTAATTCCATTTTTATATATCTTCTTTTTTTGTATCTTTCAACATTAACCCAAATGTTTTTTATTCCCTCCTCTCAGTTTATTTTAGATCAAAAGATGCACATCTCAGTCCATTAAATTGATTTGAAACTGTTCTTTCGTAGCCAAACGTTGTTCAAATGCTGCCATTCCTAATGGTCATGTTAAGGAGCGTAGCCCTCTACCGCCGGTCGCTATCGCCTCGGGCGTCAAAGAAAAAGTGGTAAGCATCCTTTTCTATTTCAGAATGCATCTCTTACAAAATTCAAAAAGAAAAACCCAAGTGATTTTTTTACCCATCTTTTTACTCCCAATTTATATCATCAATGATAGTAGATTTACGATCTCTTCGCAAAGTAGACTGCCTCTTTCCGGAGCCTTTCATTAACCTCAACCTGCTATTTTTTTAGATGAAGAAAACACAAAAGAAGAGAGAGGAAGTCGTTGATTTGTGGACTCGTTTGCATGTGACCTTGCGTGACACTGATCCTGATCCTGAAAATGGCGCTGAAGATTCTGCAAAATGCGCAAAGGGCAAAGATGATGCCACCGTTATGAAACTTCAGGTAAGCATTTCTAAACAGTTTGAGCTTTCATTTCACATACGAAAAATCTCGCCTAATTACACTTGCAATTAGTTACACTCGCCTAGTTATGGTTAGAATGAGATACACTCGCCTAATTATGCTTACAATGAGATACAGTCGCCTAATTATGCTTACAATGAGATGCACTCGCCTTGTTACACTTGCAATGCATTAGCATAAGCATCAGCCACCTAACACTCCACCAATAGAAGTAAACAGGGAATTGATGGACGTGTAAACAACTTTATTTCCAAACCAAAAGGGGCCTAACTCAGTGTTATTTTCTCACCCAATACAATGTTCATGTTCGTTTGTATGGATCCATACAGGTGGGCTACAGAGGAGGGGGGTCAATTGGCAATGGCAAATATCTCTATTAAGATAAATAATGTTTTGTATTGCAGATTTATCCTTGCGAATTGGAGAAAGTGAAAGATTTTGGTGGCTTTACTGATGCAGTTGAAACATATCCCTTAACAAAAGGGAAGCAATCTGGGAATGATGATGATGATGACGATCTTGGCTTTAAAAGATTTAGCGGAAAGTTTAAGGTAAATGTAACGTCTGCTACATTGCATGCTATTGTATTATATCATATTTTATCGTATTGTATTGTATGATATTGTATTGTCTTGTCTTGTGTTGCATCGTATCGTATCGTATCGTATCGTATCATGTTTTATTGTATTGCATTGTATGCATTGAATTTTATTGCAATGAATTACGTCTTGTATCGTTTTGTAATGTATTTAATTGTATCTCACTGTATTTCATTGTATTTCATTATATTTCATATCAGATTTTTGTAGCTAGATGTTTTTATTCATGATATCCATTATTTGTTGTGGTTTTTCAGGGTTCCATCAGAGTATGGAAAGCTGAATCTCTACCACCCAAATACAATGAGCTTGGTAGATTCAAACCAACATTTAGAGAACATAAACTACCTAGATACGATCCAGTCATGGTTTTAGTAAGGGTGTACGTCGTTAGGGTAAGTTATCTTTTTAACATCTCTTGTTTCTTCTCACGAATGCTGTTGAGTTTCTTATGGCAATGGTAAAGAAGGAGATAAGTCCTCATGGACTGTTATTATCTTGTACCTTCACTACTGACATTGCTCATAACTCCCTGTTTGGTATGCCTCGGCTGATACAGCAAGGTGCAGCCACAGATGGCACCCGTAAATGCAGACTACCAGACGACTCCAAAGCGCCAAAAATACTGTGATAAAATTACTATCTGATGCAAGCTAATGTATTGCACTTTTTGTCAATATTTATTCCCTGATCCTTTCTATCATCTCTTTGATTAACATTAAGTTTTGCTTGAATTTTAGACTTTGTTGTAGGATCTTTTTTCTCTTCTCTCACCAGGGAACTGATTTAAAACCTGCTGATCCGAATGGAAAGGTAAGCAATTAATCTAGTTTTGGATTACCTTAGCTTTAACTTACAGATTTTTCAGATTACTTAGATTTCGCTATCCTAACACTGTTGATTTCTTTAGTTTCATTTCTAAATCTAAAGATTTTTCCACTTATCGAGAGGAGCAAAGTTCTATTTCAAAACTCTGAAAATATATTTTTCACTGGTTTCAAGATGTTATTTTTATAATCTAAGACCTATTCGAAAATTCCACAATTGAAATGAACTTTTTCTTTTTAGGCCGATCCATATTTGATTGTTATGTTAGGAAGACACAAAGTTAATGATAAGAAAAATGTTGTTTCAAGACAGCTTAACCCAGAATTTGGAAGGTATTTCTTCTCTTTGTTGCATGCTCAGTTCTTAAAAACCTAATTTGAACATGCGATAGTTCATAATAAAAAACAAATGATATAAGAAATACAAATTTTACGAGTGCCTTGAGCAAAACAAATCGTATGGATTTTTCAACAAATGAAATCAGCATGGTTATACCTTGAGTTTATATAGACAAAAAGTTATATCGAGTTGGAATGCACGGTTTGGGCCTACATTTGTCACCTTGAAATGCCCAAAAGCGAATCTTTCAACTGGTTTGACAATATTGCAGTTTTTTATGAGAGCAAATGACTATTATTGCTATCATAGCTGGATGCTCCTGCCCCCCCCCCCCCCCCCCCGTCCTCGACCTCATATGTCTCCGTTATGTAGAGTTGACCTTACAATGCCTCGATAGTTAAATTTGCCATTTTTTATCTTCAGAATGTTCGAATTCGAAGCTGAACTGCCTTTAGACAATCTTTTGACTATTCAAGTTCATGATTGGGATCTCGTTTCGTTTGATGATTTCATCGGAGAAACAAAAATCGACATTGAGAATAGATATTACAGCAAGCATAGGCCAACATGTGGTTTGCCGATTTCATATGATCCGTAAGTTAACAAAGTTGCAAGCAATTAAAGAAAGCAGATTATTTTGTTCGATTCCGTGAATATTTGAATCTTACGTGTTTAGATTAGACGTCTTTTGTCATGTAGAAAAGGTTACTCGATAGTCTCCTCTTCTTCACCTTCTTCCTCTTCTTCCTCTTCTTCTTCTTCTTCGTCATCTTCTTCTTCTCCTTCACCTCCTTCTGCTTAATTATCTTCTTCTTCTTCTCCTTCACCTCCTTCTGCTTAATTATCTTCTTCTTCTTCTCCTTCACCTCCTTCTGCTTAATTATCTTCTTCTTCTTCTCCTTCACCTCCTTCTGCTTAATTATCTTCTTCTTCTTCTCCTTCACCTCCTTCTGCTTAATTATCTTCTTCTTCTCCTTCACCTCCTTCTGCTTAATTATGTTCTTCTTCACCTCCTTCTGCTTCATCACAATCTGCTTCTTCTTCTCCTTTATAGCGGGCCACGTGATGATAACCTAACACTGAAAAGACTTTCATCACAATGATTGTATTGTTTGTTTTTTTCCAGATGTGGTAGTTGTAAATGGAGAGATTCGATGAGACCAAGCCAGATATTATCACATTTGTGCAAAAGAGAAGGTTGGCCCAGTCCGGTTTATGAAGAAGGATCATGCAAAGTTGGTGGGAAGAAGTTCACTTCAGCGAACCCATTTTACAAAGATGGAAGAGGTTTGCAAGGAAGATTTGAAATGATATTTACAATGCAAATGATTTGAAAATTTTCGATTCAACTGAATTTAGAACTCAATGTCATGTTTTTTGAATTGATGATCCATTATATTTCTAGGAAACTTGATTGCCTCAGATGAACCCGCCGCGTTAGCTGCCCTAAGAGATTTTCACAAAATCGAAAACGGATATAAACTTGTTCCAGAGCACATTGAATCGAGAACTTTGTACCGGCCAGATAAAGCTGGCATAAAACAGGTAAGAATTAATCAATTCCTTGCAAAAAGAAGGAAGAGAAGAAGAAGAAAAGTGTAGCAGGAAGATAACCCTGGTCCGTGGAAACTTGAAGAGTTCTTTCTATCCAGGACAAACATCAATGAAAAAGCAATCCTTTTTCATATGGCCTACCAGATTTTTTATTTATCTGCATCAATTATATTTCCAGTGCAACATGAATTCATTGTGAAATATTGATTTTTCGTTTGTAGGGGAGCTTAGAGATGTGGGTTGACATGTTTCCAATGGAAGGTCCTACGCCCGGACCACCAGTGGATATTGCCCCAAGGAAACCAGAAGAGTGAGTTAAATATTTAAACTTATTTTTCTCCTGTCCACTACCATTCACCATCAAATGGGGAAGATTATGACAGCTAAACATACGATGCTACCAGTAGAGTCATTGTAACATTAAACTGGTCTCTTGCAAAGCCTTCAACATTAAACGGAGATGAGTGTAGCAGCTAAACACACAGTGTTACAAGTGGACTATCCATTGGAACATCCAACTGCTCTCATGCTTGGCATTCAGCGTCAAATAATGTTAAACATAGCACTTGAAAAAGCTCACCTTTGTTTAGTTATGGAAAATGTTGTTAATAGGGCTCCACTTCAAATGTGATTGTGGCATTTAAAGATTAAAAGCTGTGACAAGATCTCCAACTATCGTGCTACGAACCAACCTCCTAACTGGCTACACAATTTATGATTTCGTAAAGATATGTTGATAATTTGTTATTTTCCTTCCAGATTTGAGCTTAGAGTAATAGTTTGGAACACTGATGATATACCACCTGCTGATACAAATGTCCTTACTGGAATTCCAAGCAGTGATATCTACGTAAAAGGGTTTGTAAATTGTTTCTCACCATTTCTTCTTATTTTCATGTAGCTCCCTTTTTCCTTGGCACTACTCCAGAACTCTTTATTTATTGATAAACTTATTTTTTCATTCATTTATTCCTTTTTTATTCACCGATATATATGCTGCCATAAAAACTAGTCTAGCCCTATGATGACGATGCTGAGTGGCGTAGAGGGGTGTCCCTTGGCGAGAGGTACTCATGCTCGATGGCACAGCATGGCTGCAATGGCCTCACCAGCGACCCGTTGCATTGTGCCAGTTCTATTGCCTTGTTATAGTTACAGTTGTTCACTTAGGTGTACAAGTTATTCATCTGAAACCATTTTATATTTCTTTTCAGGTGGTTAGAAGGCCAAATGGATGATATACAAAAAACTGATGTTCATTATCGGTAAGAACTAAAAAAGAATTTTTAGTGCATGATTTTTTGTTATTAAATATGCTTTTCCTGCGGTTCCTGAATCATAAAATGAAGGCCATTTATCGAAAAAACTTTGATAGTGATTCTTAGAAGTTTTCTCGTCAAATGATTTATGATTTACTGATAGAAAGAAAGTCATGTCAATCAATGAGTAGGTTGTTAATAGAGGTTACTTGGCTTCGTTCAAACTAACTTTGTTTAGATTTTAGAAATGTATGTAAAGGAATCCTAAAGAGACGTTGCATTTTGCCAGCTCTGCACTGAACATCGGTTTCGTTTTTTGGTTTTAATTCTGCAAACACCAAGTATTTTTAACATCAGGTAATAAGGAAAAGGTAGCTAACTATACTGTTATTAATTTTTGGCTCACGAAAGATGTTGAGGAGAATTTCTCGATTATAGATCAACTGATGGAAATGGAATGTTTAATTGGAGATTTGTATTCCCATTTTTGTTCCACCGGGCGAAAGAAAAATTTGTAACAAAGAAGAAGGTAAATATCCATTTTTAATTGTTAAAAATTGATTGAAAAGATTATTTCATAACTTCTTCTTTTGATATTCTCCTGCTTCAGATTTTTCTGCTTTTTCTCCCTTTCGTCATCATTTTATCATCTTCATTTGCTTTCTAGTTTTTGTCTCCTTATTTTTATATCATTAATTCATCATTTATTCATTCATACATTTATTCAATTGTGCGTTATTCGTTCATTCATTCACTGATCTCTTCCTCTCTTCATCAATAGTTATTTGTATTCATTCATTTTGATATGTATATATTCGCTCATTCATTTATTTGTCTCTCCAATTATTCGATCATTCATTTATTCGTTTATTCATTCATTCATCCATTCGTTAACTAACTGATCGTTTTTTCTCGTCATCAATCACTTTGTCTATTTATTCGTTCATTCATTAAATTAATCGCTGGTTCTTTTTAATCAATTTTTATATTCCATTTTCCTTTTAGTCCAGTATAATTGGCTTCGATGAATGGGAAGAAACTCAAGACCCGAAACTTCACTTTGAAGTTCTCGATGCGGATGTATTTAGTGCTGATGATATGATTGGTTAGTTTGTACTTTGTTTATTTTGCTACAAGAAGGGCCTAAAGGAAAATTGTTTTAATTTTTTCTCGAAAACAAATAAGTCATCTTTTTCTTGGCTTTTACTGGCTCATACGAAATACGAAATTCATAACTTTTGGTTTCTGGTATTCCTTTAGCTCGTCTTGAATATGTAAACGAAGAAATGAACTTTCAAATGCTGGAAAAAAAGGAGGAAGGATCGAATGAATGTTCGTACAAAGATTTGAGCTACAAACTAATAAATGAATTAGGAAATGAGCAAAAGAAAAAGTTATTGGAAAAATTAGTTAATGTTGAAATTGAGTAGTGAAACATTGAATAGAGTTATCAAACAATCGAATAAATTTATAGCAGATTTATTACTAAGGTTTATGTTGAGCATATTGCTTTAGCTTTTTACCAAGTTTGTTAAGCAACATTTAATGAAAATATTGAATGTCTTTTTCAGGTAAACTTGAGTTAAACATCACGAAGATTCCACCACCAATGAAAGCATCGAAGCTTTGCAAATTAGAAATGCTAGAATGTAAAGCAAATCTCACTTCGTTGATTCAAAATGGCGCGATGAGAGGATGGTGGGCCATTCAAGGTTATGATGATGAAGGTGTTATCGAACAAAAGGTGAGCGACATAGCATTTGAGGCGCTTGCGAAGGAGAATGTCTCTTCTGAAGATGTCAAATTACCAAATATTAGCAACAAAATTAGTCTTTATACAGTGTCAACTTCTGACCAACACTTTTGTTATCTGAACAGTACTTAACGTTATTTGAATGCGAATAGAAAGGATTGAGTCAACAGACTGAGCAAGTTTTAGCATCAATTAATTTGAACCAAAATGAGATACATTAGCAAACATTTTCTCAATTTTCTTTTTTGTTGTTTAAAAAATCGATTTGCCTCTCTGGGGAATAAATTTTAATATTATATTCTTCATTGTTTGCTTTTGTTTTTTAGGGAGAGGTAGAATTAGAATTTGAGTTATTGAAGCAAGAAGAGGCTGCTGCAAACCCAGTTGGAAAGGGGAGAGATGAGCCGCATCCATTAGCAAAACCAAAGTAGGTTCACGCGATTTGAATCTTTCATAGATTTATCAATCCTCTCTTCTTGTTGGATTTGAATAAGGAGCGTTGATCTAATTTCTTATAGGGTGGATTTTCATGGGGGAGGTTAAGAAAAGGGTAAGGCTTTGGGATGAAGTTAGGTTAAGGAAGGGACATGTCTTAGGGTTAGGGCTTGTGGTTTTAATATTTAGCCCATTTTGTATCCCATTACCCCATACGTTTTTGTCGATGCAAATCTTTTAAATTTAACATTTTTCTATTCAGTCGACCAGCGGACAGCCTCAATTTATTCATGAGCCCACTTAGAATGGTCCAATTGCTTCTGTGCAGCCACAAGAAATGCATTGTCAAGTTCATAATTATTACACTCATCATCTGTCTTATGGCATTGTTTTTCTACTCTATGCCGGTAAGAACAATATAACTTTTTCTTTATTTTCTTGATTTTTAAAATCCATCACAATGCACATTGTACTCGTCCACCCAAGGTGCCTATCCGTCCATCTATTCCTCCATTAAACCAAAGTATTTATTCTGTCATCCATCCATCCATCCATCTTTCAATAGAGCTCCTTGATTTCTTTTCGAAATTTATCTTCTACTTCTTTTGCCTCGACTGTAGAATGCTTTAGATACATGAAGTCGCAAATCGCTTTAGATACTTAAGTCAGCTTCCATAAAATCTTATTTGTCCTAATAATGAATGCTTCTTTTTTTTAATTAACTGTAAAATTTACCTTTGCAGGGCTACACAGTAAAAAGGCTCTTTGGCGCATGATGATGAAGCTTCATAAACAGCGAGAGTATCATTGTCACCGTTTTTGAGATCACCTTTTTAATGGAAGAGAGCCTTCTACAAGCAATCATTCAGCCGATGAGAATGCCACCCGTTTGAGCCCACGAAAGACATTTGAATGATTCGCCTTAAAAACATGCATGCAAATTGTACAGCGTATACAAATAAACAAATCAGATGATTATGCAGCACACGTGATCAATTGTTAAATTTTCATCAATAAAAGACCTTAATATGAAGTGTTTTGATGCAGGGGTGAAGTTATCTGAGCTTAGAAATACCCATGCACTAGGCATACGCATATCTGTATACAAGAAAATTGCAATTTTTGTAGCTATTTAAAAGGATAACTTCACAGGGATATTGGCAGCATTTTAGAGATAGGGCAATGATTGGGAGGGACTTTGTTTTGACGAAGGTAGTCAACACCAGAGATTCATTTGTGTTCTTGCTACCTTCTGGAATTTAACCTAATCTATCGAAAACAACTTGATAAGGTCCAACGTCTTTGATTTCCAATCAGAAACTTGTTTTACCAACACACGTATTTCGTTTTTTTTTATGTTATTGTTGTTTTATGAATGTAATGTGATGAATGTTTGGTCAAGGGATGTTATTTTTATACACTATAAATGCATATTTTTCTACTATTGACATTCATGTATAATGTATAACTTATGTATACAGGGATGTATGGGGCATTTCGAAGTGGGCGCATTTAGGGGTGGCAGGGAGGCTCAATAAACGTGCAGCCCCGCTATAAAGCATCGTTATCCCCAGATATTCCCTGATAGGAGAGTACCAAAGTTATGACGTCATAAACTGTATTCCGTGATTTCGTCTCTTATAAAACCAGAATAAATGACCATTCTTGATTAAATGATTGTTTGAGATGCACTCAAATGAATTCCTAGCTCGTCTGCGGCAATTCACCATGTTTTCAGCCTTGTTGCAACAATTAGGCCAATTTTTACCCCCTTCTTTTCGAATACTTCAAAATTTTAGAATTCATAGAACAAATGTATACAACGTCACTTTAATACTCTACGTTATTTGTTTACCACATGCAAATTGTCTTAAAATAAATGATAAAGATTGTGAAAATTTGGAAATCAGTATATTTAATGTATGAAATAAATTGATAATGACAGAATAATTTTGTCGTAATTAGGAATTTTTATGCAGCATGAATATCCATTTATTGCAAATTTCGAATCATTATTTCAAATTGTTCTTCTAATCACAAACGTTCTACTCATCTTATCTACCGCAGCCAGATGAATTAGGTTAATTTTACGCCAATTTATTTTGACTACATTCATCATTATTTTTAATACTTTTCGAGATATATTATTCCATCCAAAAAACATACTTAGCACAACTTATCAGGCGTGCAGAGCAAGGACCCCATGAGGGATTGAGCCCCCCCCCTAGTTTCTAACAGACTCAAATCCCTAACCCAGTAGTTCGAAACTTGTATAGTTCTCCGTGTGAAACTCCATTGTTAAAACTCTGTCCTAACAAGTTATAATGACTTCAAGGAAAGCGATGCCCATCCCCCCCTCTCGTTCTTTTCCTTCTTGATGCCCTCCCCCCAGTTCCAACTGGCCCTTGGCTTCGTTGACATCAAGGCCAAAGGGCAACCACATGGCAAGAGGAATTTTCAAAACTGTTTAGCAAAATATCTCCCTCTTTTTGAGTTTAAATCTTCTCATAGTTGTAGTTCTTTTGAATAAATTTGTAGGAAATTATCGTTCGATTTAATTGGCTTTCCTTCACGCATGAAGTTATTCGATGGGAGATGGCTGAAGGCTTGACAAGAAGCAAAATAACCTGAGGTGATCACAGCAGGATAATCTACAACTCGTTGCTTCTTTTCCTTCCTCGTCTGGTTTATCAATATCTTAGATTATCATTGTTTGCAGAAAAAGACTTTTTGAAGGATAATTGTAAGTAAAAGCTTGATATTTTGCTTAAGTTAACGTTCGTGAAGAAACGGTCCTGTTTTGGCCTAAGCTCGCGGGATGTGGTTAAATTTTTTGGATTCGAGAAATTGCTTACAAACCGCAAGAGGGCTTGCCATTATAGTTGCTAAGCATATCCTACTTTCACGATTTGATTTTAGATTAAGCTGCAAACTTGGTAGTGGGGCTGCTAAAAATTTTAGAGCCAATATCTTTTTTGTTTTTTCGCCAAACGCTTAGCGACGACATCCAGGTCAAGTTAAATTTAGGATTCCAATTTCTTGTTCTGTAAAAATTGAATCCAACTGTCGCGAATTCATTTATTCTGAAAGAAAATTATTTCAAAAAATATAATTGCAAATTTCAGATATAATGATCATTAGATGAAGTTATATTAAAAGTTAAACGATATAATGTTTGGATAAACAATTAGTCATTTGACCCAGCCTGTTCATCCCCGACGAGATAACATTTTTAAGATTGCGTTTGTTTGCTGTTCATTGGATTCTCTATATTCCTTTCAGACCTGAAACATACGAAAACATGAAGACTAGAAATATTGTCGTGAATATCAAACTTTGTTTGTCAATTTTAACATTTTGTTATGTTATTTGCTGCTGTGTTCCAACATCAAGGTGAGCTGGGTTTTGACAAATGACTTTTTCCACCTGCTTATTAGTTTGTTGTGTGTTACATATTAATACAGGAATAATTTTTCATTTTTTGATATCAAAAACGAACTGGTTTTGCAGGAAATGCAAGCTGCAATATTTTGGCAGTATTTATCTATCATGCGTTATCCTTGATAATGTAACCTTTTAATTTGATTTATTCCAGCGGAAACAAAACTGCTTCTACGACGAATTACACTTATTTGGTCACTAACTATTCACACTCAATGGCAAGTTTAAAACCAACCAAACATAGTACGGTCAAGGAAGACCCAGTGGCTGAAAGTATTGCCCATCAAAGCATAACTTTCTTTTCTGTCTTGCTTATACTCTGTAAGTATTATTTTATTTTCTAATTGTTGAAAAATCAGAACTGAACCAAAGAACAGCATTAGGGGGAGTTACACTTCCTCCTGCAAAATTTCCCTCCTTACGAAATGAGGAGTTTTGGGCCAAGTGACAGAGGGGGTATTTTATATGCAAAACTTCCAAGCTTGTTAAGATTGGCACCCATACTTTGTCGGCAAGCTCATTTTGGATGCCAGCAGGCTTGATGCCAGAAGGGGACCAAAGGAAGCTTAGCTGACCCCCCCCCCAAAAAAAACAGAATGATAAAACAAGAGAAGTGATAGATAAAAGCCCCCATTACTTCATATGCATTCCCCTAATGGTATTTCCTTCTAAATTCTAGTCTTTTGCATTTTGGTGATTACATTCTTTATCAATAAAAAAGTCCATTTTATACCTGAAGCCCTTGCAATCATGGTCCTAGGTAAGTGTGTCATATTTTTCATTCAATCAATTTTTATTAGGTAAGTATATCATATTTTTTATTCAATTAATTTTTATTTCAGTTAAAAAAAACCTGTTTGCAGAATATTTCTTCTAGAATTAAACTTTTATTTGCTGTTTCTGGCTTTCTTCGTCTGCAAGGGAACTAACTTGCTTTCCAATTTAATGGAAAAAAACAACTTATTGTTACATAAGTTCCACCAAATTGGTGGCTAATTTTTTAAAGGGTATAAGAAAACTACAATTAGCATAGTTCATTGTTATTATTAGTTTCACTAGAGCAAACACAAAAGTTCTACCCTTTACTAAAGAACAAAACGTAACTTTGGAACAGCCTGTTTGGCGAGGTCATCTTTGATATTTGCTAGCCTGGATAGTTTTGCCAAGTCAGGTAAATTTTTTTTCTCATTCCATTTTGCAAGGAATCATCTGTGGAGTTTTGATCAAGTATGTTTTTGGCTCCATGGGAGTTGGAATGAAAGAATGGAAGGTATGGGAAAATGATTCTTGAAACTATTTAAAAATTGATATATGGATTGGTATCTGAGAACAGAAGTTGAAATATTAAAAAGAACAAATTGAAAAAAAACTTCCCATTATTAATATTTCCATCCTATTTTTCACTTTTTTAACTGAAGGATGAAGTTTCCATGACGAATGTACTTTTTTTCAATCTGTTGTGAAAAATAAAGAAGTACAAAGTATAAATGCAACAAAAAATGTAATAAAAAATGTTTAATCCTGAGACTTACAAAAACCCAATGCGCTTTTTAATCAGAATTACGTTTATTAAACTGTAAGTCAGATTATCCCGAGGTTTTCCAAAACTGCTCTCTTGCAGGCAACTTAAATCTTTCTCATTTTCTTCAACTTATCTTTGCACTCCTTGTTTCGTTAATGCAAGCAAGCAAGCAAGCAATTTTTATTTTAAACCTAGGGCTGTGGCAGCTTTGTATTAGCTGACGTGGGTCTCGTGCAATAAGGCCTGTGCAATCAGGATTTCTCCTGAGTTCCCATTCACCAACCTCAAAAGGCTAGGCTCATCGGGTTGAGACCTGTGTATTTATGGTTAACATAAGGCGTTAATGGTTTTTCATTCATCTCTTTAGGATCTTCAATACTTCCGACCTGATACATTTTTTATTGTTTTGCTACCACCAATCATATTTGAATCTGGATACACATTACAAAAGGTAAGGGCATTTGATGTTTCAGGTGTCGAGCTTTGATCAAAATAACCGTATTGTCATTAGGAAAGAGAAGATAGCGTATTATCAGGATTCAAGTCAAATGGGCCGTATTGCAACTTTGTGAAATCTAACTTCTAGAAAGTCATGAAACTTTCATTTTTAGCCACATTTTGTGAAGTTATGCACATAAATGTAATGTTGTTATCAGTTTTTTGGCTGCTTCATTGATTGACTGATTTATTGATTGATTGGTTAATTGATAAGGTGATTGACTGATTGATATGATGATTGATTATCGCACTTTGATTGATAATTTGCCTTATGCCATTATTAAGGAAAGTAAGAAATGATTCATCATTTGATTTATCATAGGCGCCGACTACGTGGGGGCTTGGGGGCTCGAGCCACCCCTGGATACTGCTACGGGGGGGCTGAGCCCCCTCTGAGAAAAGTTCAAAAATTTGCTCTTTATAGCTTTTTAGCTTAATTTCCCGAATAGGCATAGTATCTTCATCTATTTTTAATGAATAGAATACAATACATCGTTAATCAAAGAACCAAACTGCGTTCTTAACGGATAATTTAGAGAAATTGGTATGTAATTGTTTTTCATTTCTAGTTTCAGCCCCCCCTGCTAAAATCAAAAGTCGGCGCCTATGTGATTTATCATTTGACTAATTGAACATATCTTGTATTAAATAAATTCATTTCAATTTTCTTTGAAAATGTTTTTAAAGACCAATTTTTGTCAACTCTTATGTATGTAATTTTGATGAAAATGGCTAAGCTTTGTTCTTGTTTGCAGGGAGACTTTTTCAGTAATATTGGCGCCATTCTCACATATGCACTGTTAGGAACTTTGTTATCAGCTGTAATCGTGGGCTGCACCATGTATTTCTTAGGGCTGGTTAGTTGTATTTGATTCCATTTTATTTCAATTTGAGCAAATCTTACTCATTATCTGTGCTAAGGCTTCCAAGAACTATACACATTCTGCTCAAAGCTCAAACGTAGAAAGAGAGATTGTACCAGCTATGAATGCAACACCTGAAGCCTGTAAAGTAGCAACCAGTTGATCTGCTTTGATTTCATCTGTTTTATCACTGCTTTGCATCAACCATTTTTTTTTTATTTTCAGTGAACCAGATTGTAAACAAGCTTTAGCTTGACTCTGTTATTCACTTTAAATATTGAATACATACATACATACATACATACATAAATACATACTTACCATTCTGTGCTGGTGCCGTAGATGGCATGGAATGCCACAAGTTTTAAAAAATGCTTCAAGAACTTTGTTTTCTTTTGAATACCTACTTGTTTTGACTATGAATCTAATAATTACAATTTTTCCGTCATATTTTTCTTTCAGTATGGTCTTGCTTTCAAGCTTCATTTCATGGAAGCGTAAGTGAAATGATGTATTTGAATAGTATTCATCTCATCCTCATTTTAACCTTTTCTACTTTTTTCTTCCAGTGAGCATATCCTGAGACAACATTTATTTCCTTTCAATATTTACAACTCTGGATTATTGTCACTCGCAATGCTTAAAATAAGATATTCCATCACTCCTACTAGAAATAGATGATTTAATTTGATTGGAGCATTTTTTTTATTTTCAGGTTTTCTTTTGGCTCTCTGATTTCTGCCACAGATCCTGTTTGTACTTTAGCGCTGTTTCAAACAATGAACGTCGACCAAGATCTCTATGCTATTGTTTTCGGTGAAAGCGTTCTCAATGATGCTGTGTCCATTGTTCTGACATTGTAAGTACAATTGTTATAATAGATGGATTGATTGATTGATTGATTGGTTGATTGATTGATTGATTGATTGATTGATTGATTGATTGATTGATTGATTGATAAGGTGATTGACGTACTGATTGTTTTTTTGATTGATCATCCCTCAGGCAATGGAATATTGGGATCTACTGATTGAATCATTGATTCGTTGATCAATTGATCAATTTATTAATAGACTGATTCGTTAGTTGATTGATTGATTGCTGTATTTATTGATAGATAGATTGATTGATTGATTGATTGGTTAATTGATTTATAAATGAATTATGTAATTAATACCTTGATTCATTGCATGAATTTGTCAATTTATTGATTTATTGATTCATTGATTTATTGATTCATTGATTCATTTGATTCACTTATTGCTTCATCCATTTTCTGATCTATTTCCAGAACTCTCGTTGCCACAGCCAAATCCATGGAAACGGGTGATGTTGTTTATAGTACAATTGTAGGAAATGGCGTCTCAAAATTTTGCATGATGCTGTTTTTATCAGCTTTGATTGGTGTGGCTTTCGGGCTTCTTAGTGCCTTGGTAAGTTTAGATTCAGTTCCGTGTTGAAAGTTGTTTTGAATAAAAATTGTTATGATTTATGACCTTTGGACCTGTGAACTTAAGCACTATTTACACTTGGACCTTTGACCTTAAAGACTGGATTCTATGAGCTTTAGACTTTGAATTAAGAACTTAGAACCTGTGAACTGCTGCACTCTGAAGTGTACTTTAAAATTTATCCGTTGATTTTGGACTATAACCATGCGCTGTAAACTACGAACCATGATAACATAGCCTGCGTGCAGACTCTACGGAGAGTCTGCACGCAGGCTATGATAACACTGATGCTAGGTTTCTTTCTAAAAAGCATCCCATATACAGGTAGATAGATAGGACTATGAACAATCGAATACTCAAGATAGACATGACTCAATCTTTTCCATCCCATTTTTTCGATTTCTACGCTTCTAATTCCTACATTAATTTAAAAGTTACTGCAATATTTATTACACATTTTATTACTTACTTCATTTGTTATTTATTTTTTATACCACTCATCTTCCAGGTATTCAAATATTGCAACTTCAAAGGTCACCCATCTTTAGAAATTGGAACTATGATTATATTTGCGTACATGCCGTATGGTCTTAGCGAGGGCCTTGAGCTGTCAGGTTTGTATACGAAGGAATGATAATAAATTAACGTATTTACGGGTTGCTTTAGAAAATTGTTAACAAATTCCTCAACTTCAAGGATTCTTTGGAACTTTATGAGACGCAAGAACGAGTTTTTGACCATTGTTATCATTATGTTCTCGTTTTTATTTATAGGTATCATGGCAATACTGCTCTGTGGTATCACAATGTCGCATTATACACATTTCAATTTGTCACCACTTAGTCAGATTTCCGTGCAGCAAGTATTTCGATGCTTAGCCCTTATTGCAGGTATTAAACTCTTGCAAAATTTATTTTGTAAATTACAAAATCTACACTACTAAGTTTTTCCAACCCTGTTTCTTTTTAAATTGAATTTACAACCTTTTTCTTTATATTAATGTTAAATTTTTGCAAAAAATCTTTTCTTTTATTGATCATACCATCTAGAGGAATCACCTGCTCATGAGGTATCATAAACTAATCACTCGGTCACGTGCAATCACCAGAGGAGTCACTCAATTATCGAAGTTTTCGCCTTTGAATCGAACGATTTTAATCAAAACTTTATTGTTTTGAAACGTATTTCAAAGTCTATTATAATTTTTGTTGCAGAAACTCTTGTCTTTCTCTTCCTTGGAATGTCAATTTTCAGTGCTCAGCATGAGTTTGATATAAGATTTATTTCTTTTGCCATGGTGAGTTCATTCATTCAATAATCATGCTTTCCGTTCTGCAGAATCTTAATATTTTTCACGTCTTCCGTTCTGCAGAATCTTTCCACCGCAAATGTATCTCAGCAGTCGTAAATTGTCAAGGTTTTGTGCCTTTCAGTTCTTTCGGAATCCTTATGAATACCAAAGTCTTTTTTATGCTAAAAGATACTCTATCGCAGTGTGTTGCTCATTGGCACCAAGCTTGATAATCGTAATAAATGGAATAAATCGTAATAAATTTCGTTGTAGTTGCATGATGACTTTGTTTTCCAATAATCTGTGGAAGTTCTTGTCCAGCTTTATGTTTTTAACTGTTGTATTTTCATCGCCACAAATACTTTTTACGCACTGAACTTATTTATTGGGCGCTTAACATATCATAGCGGATGAGATTCTAGTGTATTTAGGTTGATTGTTGAACTAAATTTCTCTAAATCTGATTTTGCTATATAAAATATAGAAATGACAATACATTTATGTTTTAAA
The DNA here is from genome assembly GCA_964019065.1 of Catostylus mosaicus. NCBI lineage: Eukaryota > Metazoa > Cnidaria > Scyphozoa > Rhizostomeae > Catostylidae > Catostylus > Catostylus mosaicus. Next base: position 4,652,986 of record OZ025203.1, read on the forward strand.
TACTATTTTCAGCTTGCTTGCTTAGTTGCCCGAGCTTGTGTTGTCTTTCCATTGTCGCTCTTTTTCATTTGGTGTCGAAGAAAAGAGCACAGAGTTTCTTTAAAGATTTTGACCTTAATTTGGTTCAGTGGTGAGTTAATGCGCTGTTTTTTTTTTAACTTTTGTGACATTTTCCTGTAATGTCTTAGACTGGTGTCATATTTAGTAATCAGCATTGCATTGAGATGCGTGAGGCAGCTAGATTTGGATTGAGCTAGGCATAGGACTATCCATTGTAACATTATACTGCTCTCCTGCTTTTTTGTTATCTAATTTGCTTGTTAAATTAAATATTATTTCGCTTTTTAGGGCTTCGTGGAGCTGTGGCCTTTGCCCAGAGTCTCCATCTACCATTGGCCAATGAAGAAGCTTCAAGGATGATTATGACAACAACTTTGGCAATAACAGTTTTTACTAATGTTGTCTTGGGTGGATGCACGCTGCCTTTAGTGAAGGCAAGTCAAATCAAATACCTTTCTGGTAATGACGAGTATACACGGAATACGTGAAACAATGGTGTATCATCTGTCAAAGTTTGGATGTAATAAGTCAGAGGTTAAATGTCTTAAGTTAGAGTTTGAATGTCATAATTCAAAGGTTAAATGTCATAAGTCAGAGGTTAAATGTCATAAGTCAGAGGTTAAATGTCATAAGTCAAAGTTTGAATGTGATGAATCAAGTGTTTGATGTCATAACTTTTGAGGTCTTATGTCAAAGACTGAATGTTCAAAGTTTGAACGTGCTTTGTCAAATTGTAGTATCAGTGGGTGTCAACTTGATGGTATTTTTGATTATGGTTATTTCCACTAAACTGCGCCCACGGCTGACTTTTTGCTCAAAATCTGGTTGGTTCCTTTACTGAAAATGATATATATTTGATATGATCTAGAAGTGAGAGAATGTTCTTAACCGCTGGCCAATATTTAGAACTGTTACCTATTTGACTTCATGCTTTCTTTTCACCCCTTTTGCTGTGTTTGTTAATGTAAGTTTCTTAATGATTGCCCGATGATCGAACAACTATTTTTTGTTGAATAGTTTTGCAAAGTTGATCGAAAACAGACAAGAGGATTCATTGGCAAGTCACTTGAACTCGTAAGCCCATTTTATTATATTTTTTTTTATTTCGTTTCTGAAATTTATGCTTCTGCAAATTGATTGCCTTATCTTACAATTTCTTCTGAGTTATGTTAATTTTATTGACAGATAATTTTGTCACAGTTTATAAAAGTTGTTCGATATAAAAGTAATGAAACCTACTGAAAAGTATGCTTTTAATTGTTTTAATTAGTTGAGAATTGATAAAATGCTAGTAAGGGATGGATTTATCCTAGTCAAGAAAATGCATCCAATTTTGCCACTTTTCAAATAATGTTTGTGAGTAGAAAAAATAGATAGTTATCTCCTCTTCGTATACTACCTTCGCTTCTAACCTTTGCGCTGTTATTTTCTGTTATGAAGGGAAAAATAATTGGACCTCATCGTGCCACGAAACAAATGTCGCAGTATCGAGAGAGAAATCGCAAATCCCCGATGAGCATCATTCGCGGTTGGAGACGATTTGATCGAAAATATTTGATTCCCTTCTTTATAAGAGACCCAACACCACACGTAAGTTGACAGCTTGTTTTGACCTTTGGCACTTCATTTTGGCCTTTGACTCTTCGATTGAACTTTCACCTATTAGCTCAACCTTCAAATTGTTTAATGCCGTTCGTGCCTGCTTTTTTCCATCTTTAAGCATTGAATATCATGTATTTATCTAACCAGTCATTGGTCTTCTTGCTGGTCTCCTGCCCTCGCTCCCCCTCCCTTTTCCTAAAATTCCACGTCACCCACGTCTTTTTCACCGCATGTTCTCGTTTTTTCTTATAAAGGAGTATCAGGAAGCCGTAGAGCATATGATTGGACGATGGGTTGAAAATGAAGAGCGTACTGTTGGTTTGCTGTCGTCTGCAGAATACGACGAATTTAGTCCGCTGCTCATCACACGAACTCGACGAAACATCATCCGACCAGTCAGAAAGGCGCTAGGCGTGTCGGAAGGACGATCCGACTATGAAAGCGACACTGCGACCTCTCCAGTCCGGCAAAACGTCCATTTCAACCCGGAACCGGATGTTTTCCCTGCGGAATCACCAAGCCAAGCATCCGGGTCTTGCTCCTATAGAAGCTTGGGTGAATCTTCCGAGACAAAAGTCTAGTAAGTGGACAATTTCGTATGCATATATTTCTTGACTTTCTTAGGAACAATAATGAATATTGAAGTTTAAAGATAAATTGCCAACGTGCAGATATTGTTATGCTATTTTCAGAAATACATTTGCGCGTGCCTGAAAGTAGTATTGATACCCAGTTTTTATATTGAGGGAAAGTTGACTGTTTACTATGTAGGATGGGTTCGAATCAAGTGCTAGCTTCGAACTCTCAGATCCATCGAATTCTTCACTTTTCGAACTAAAATGTGTTCGATTAAAAAAGTTTAGGAAATCGTAATTAATTCGAATTAAAAGTCTTCGAACGCAACTCATTTGCAAAGTACGGGCTTCGTTTTGTGTTAAGAAGAAAAATAACATGAATAAGAAACAACACAATGTGGCGTTTTTCGTCCTTGAAATAACGAAATTTATATTTTGTATCGATGTAAACCGTCACACAGGCCTTCTTCACAATTAAACTCAATCTCAAGACAAATAATGTCTCGTTTTTCCAGAGTCCCTGGATTTTCTGCAAGAAAAATTGGCTTTTTTGGGAAACATTTCTCGATATAATGAAGCCGGGATTACAATCTAAACTATTTTAGGCGACTCATACAACCTTGCAACTGACAAAATACATATTGAAATTGATAAACTTTTGACATAATTTCATGAAGTTAAGCCACTTAGAAATAAGGAACAAGCCCACGAAAGACCAAATTTAATTCCTTTGTTTTATTATTTTTTGCTTCAAGTTTCAACCCATATTTCATTCAATATTCTATATTTATAATCAACTTGTCGCTGTATTTCTTATAATTTGTACTCAGTCCAATCTTTGATAAGAAAGGTGATCGTGTATCATGTGTGATTGAATTAAAGAATTATCGTGAATTCAGTGCTTCCATTTTTGTTGTTCCTGTTTCACTCGAAAATCTTTCTATCCAAGAAATCTTGTCCGAACTCTATGACCTTTTAAATTTAAATTCTACTTATAAACCTTATTGGTATTGTAGTTACACTTGATAGGCAAGAATTGGCATTTAGATAATTAAGAGTGAAACCTCATCTGCCATTTTTTATCGTGTATGTGTGCTATTTTGTGTGTTTGCATGTAGTACATTACGTTTACTTTTAAACCTAAATTGTTTCCTTCATCCTAAATTCTTTAAAACCAGCAAGCATTTCCAAGCTTTTCAGCTCTTTCTTTGTTCGCCATCCAACCTAAACTTTGAGTAAATTATCTTGAGCATTTCCTAACTGTATAAAAATGCAGGATTTTTACTTTTTCAGCATTTAAGCTCTTGATGATAACCGATGCTGGGAAGGTCATCAGCAGATACCATGCACATGCAAACACATTCACACATATACACACACGCGCTTAGCAGACTTACTAACCACTTCTCTTAATCGTTTCGGATATTTTACTTACTAATTTGGTAAGTTAATTTAAAAGCTTTTGTGTCCAGCTTTCTTTAAGAACTTAGCTTCATTTTTTACTTATTAAAGGCCTAATAAACTTTAATTTAATTTAAAAATATGGCTTTAACTTGCATGTGAGCTACGTTTGCATGAGAACTTTTTGAGTAGTATAATTTTATTTACTTATAAAAATAATGTTATTATTTGATAAATTAATTTATAAATACATATTTTTTTATTCTTTATATCGTTATTTATAAGGTTTGTAATTGGTCTGATATTGCTGAGTGTTTATTTTCATTTAATTATTTAATTTATTTTCAGAAGAAAGTTCTCTTCAATTATAGAAGTTCTTTATGCCATTAATAGACAGGCTACAAAACTGAGCAAATATTTCAACTTCAAACTCTAAATTGTTTCGAATTTGATCCTTCAGTTATTCAAACCCTAAATTCGTTCTAATTAGAGTTTCATTTCTTGAACTCTAACTTAAGACTTTTAGTCAACATGGGAGCAGAATTTGAAATAAAAAGAATATTTGGCAAAAACTAGAAGAATATTTCATCTTAAGAAATTTTTCGACTTCAACTTAAGTAATAGTTTTTTTCATATATAAAAATGGAGATTGTCTTTCTTGGTTATAAATATATAGGAAAAGGGAAATATAAAGTTTGCAGATTATGATAAGTAAAAAAAAAGCTGTTATAAAGCTAGAAATATTATACCTTGTTAGTTATAAAAAAACTTGCAAAAAGATGCAGTAAAGGGAGTGGGGGAGGGGCAAGGGATTGATATAACAATTAAATGCATGTGGTTAGAAGATAACAAGAAATATAAGTTAGCAATGATAAAGGTAGAATATTATGGGTTGTAATATACCCCCTCCCCCCCCCCCCGACATCCAGTTTGTTTCTCTTTCCTAAAACTCCCTTTATCAATGCCTAACAAGATGGCCGCTATCTTACAGTTCATGGGTGAAGACGGGTCTTCAATAAGCCGAAAGGGTTTCTAGGGAATTGGTGACTCAATTTTTTTATGAGATTTCACTTTACTATGTGAATTAGAGACCACTGTCACTTTTGAGTTGGTTTCATAAATTTGATCTCATCATCTTCAAATAAAGGAGCTTTTTCAGAGTGTGTCTTTGAATGGCGTGTTAAATAGCTTTCTTTGCTGAATGCCATCTCGCAGTGACTGCATTTGAATGGTTTATTTTCCAAGTGCATTCTTTTATGGTAGTTATAATAAGCTGGACATGTGAAGCTCCGTTTACAAACATTACAAGAATACAGCTTTACATTGTCATGGCTCAGAAGGTGGTCGTTGTAACAGCTTCGTTGTGAGAATTGTTCTAAACAGAACCCACAGACATATCTCTTTTCTTCTTTGTGGCGTGAACGCAAGTGGCGGTTTAGGTTCGACTTGTTGGCGAAATTGTTGCCACAGTGAATGCAGAAAAATTTTCTGCCAAATCTTTTAATTTTTTTGCAAACTGACGGGCCAGGGAAAGCAGCATTTTGAGGAGGTTTCTTCTGCATGAAGTTTCAAATGTTCATTCAGTTCCTGTTGCATTTTGAATCGTAACGGACATTTTCTGCATAGGAATGGGCTTTTATTAGCATGAGTGGATAAATGATCGCTCAGATTACTTAATTGAGAAAAGTTTTTATCACAAAAACAACAAGCGAATGGCCTTTCCCCAGAATGCACTGTCATATGCCTGTTAAGATTTGATTTGTTCGCGAATGTTTTCTTACAAAGTTTACATTGATTTCGTATTTTTCCATCGTCTCGCAATTCTTGTCTTCTTCCAACAGCTTTCTTACTTTCAATTGAGTTTTTCTGCAATTTTCTGTGGCTTTTCATATGTTCCTTGAGATCTTGTTTATCAGGAAATTCCTTTCCACATTTCCTGCAAATAATTTGGATTGAATGTGTCACCTGATGTGCCACAAGATTCCAATGTTGGTAAAATCTTTTGTGGCATTTATTGCATTTGTGAGGCTTTTCATCCCTGTGACCTTTCACATGGCGATTGAGGTTTGATTTATTGGCAAATCTTCTATTACACAGATTGCAAAGAAAACGGTCTAAACACTGATTTTTTCCTTGACTATCAATTCCTTGTCTCTTGGTATGATCTTTTATATGAACTTTCAGTTGGTTCTGGTCTGAGAGTATTTTCCTGCAAAACTTGCAAGGGTAGCATTTCTGTGATTCTTTGCCTTGTATATTCCTCTCCCCTCTGTCACTAGCCCGGCCTAGAAAAAGAGAGAATATAAATCAACAAAGTGGAACAGTGTTCAAACTAAACTAGCAGAGTAGAGAATAAAATCTGAGGCTACCTACAGGATTTTTGTAAAATACTTGTGACAACCTATGCAAATAAAAATAAAAGAAGCAGCCCAAAGCAGCAGGAATGCAAGTGATTCTAATGAAACTTATATTTTGCGGATTGGAATCCAAGTGAAGCTTACTGTTGCAAGGAACACAAGAAGAACAAGAAGATTGTGTTCTTTTGAGGTGCAAATGAGAATTTCTACAACAGTTGCAAGCAGGTATGCAAAATTTCTTGTTTAAATTGTTAGAAGAGCAGAGGATACATAATCCATGTTAGGGTTTGTCTGTTATTAAATTGTCTAAAACTCCTCATTAGATCTCGATCTTCAAAGTCCCATTGCAGATAAAGAAAACGTATGTGATAACACACAGCTCCAAACATTCTCTGTCAGGGATTTCAAAAGGTCTAGTTATACAAAATGATCTAACAAAAGTTTGAAATTACCCCTTGATGAGTACTGAATCCCATGTTCATTATAAACACCCTTTTTATTGAGAAATTCATCTTTTTGGTTGTTACTTATATCAAAGCTCTTTTGTTTGGCTATCACAATAATTTCTTTGTTAATTTCTTCTGTATTTTCTCCTTTCTTTCCAACTAAGACCTCTGGTGCCAATCTGGTGTTTTGTGTTACTGCAAAAACTTTATCAATGCAGTATGCTTCATTATTGTCTTGTACCTGCAAACGAAAATAGAGTGGATGAAACCTAGTTAGAAACAAGAAAACTGTCCAGTAATAAGGGGTATGAAATGCATTCACTCTTATCACTCATTTTCAATTTTACCTCAACTCTTCCTTCTCTTATTTTTTTCCAGTGATTTTCCTCCAATGTCCCCTCTTCTTGGGTCTTGGTTAGGATTTTACAAGATGCTACATCACCAATGTCTTCTTCCTTGTCATGTGCTATCTTGGAAGCAGCAACTGTCAAAAGTTTGAAGCCATCATTGTTTTCTAAGTTTTGGCCAAAGTATTCTTCGTCATAGATCTCCATTGGAAATTCATCAACATCGCTAATTTCATCGTCTTCTAGAAGCAGAAAACCTCCAAAGTCAGGATCATTCTTTGTGCCGTTTGATGTAAAAGCGAAGAACTCGGCTATTGATCTCTTTATCTGCTCGTTTGATAATTCCATGGCAACAAGACTTGCAAGAACGGCAAGCTCTTTTACTGAAAGAGAATTTTGTCTCGTTTTATCATGATTTCAAATTAATATTCATTGTTGTGTCCAGGCATAGAAAAGCCCCGGCCAGGTGACACAGTGTGCGCGTCCAAAAAACAAAAAAACCAATTTTATTGGGTTGTGGTTGAGTGAATCCAAAATGAAAAGACGTAAAAGAAAGAATAAATCTGACGTTCCAGTTATTAGGATTACTCATTGTCTCATCCGAAAAAATATTAAAAAACTTACCAAATAATCCATTTTGAGTCAAGTAAACAATGCAATATCTGATCGGGCTGCCCTCTTGAATTTGCCTCGTTTCACTCAAATTGCTTTGGTTGGAATTGAGCTAAAATCCAGACTAACGAAATGGGACATATTGAGAAGGGTGTAAATTGGGTTAGCCCCTCTTGTACCAATATAAAACCGGTTGAAAAATATACCCCTTTATTTATGAAAATTTTGAACAAAAATCTCCCGAAATCTCCTCGTTTACGTGAAGGAGAATGATAAAATTTTTCCCTTTAAATTGATTTTTACTACTTTTTGTTTTGCATGCTTTTTCATAGTTTCTCATTCAAATGTACACCAAAATAACATTAATATGGTTTGCTTGAACTAAAACATGTCGAAATTGTTTCTTAAAACCTGCCTTACCCCTCGACGAACCATGAAGGTGCAGTAGTTTCTCACGTCTCCTGGTCTGTATTCTGTCTAATATAGATGTGATCTTGTTATTACGAAATGCCGTTGCATACTTTGCAGATCCTGTCTGAATATTAACCACAACATTGCAAGCTAATTCTTCCTGTTTGCATGCGAAAATGTCGCTGCCATGTCTTTTTCGCCGTTCTTCTCCTTCGATTTCTCGATTTTTCAGATGCATTGATGCCAGAATTCAACACAGGACAGCTTGCCTTGTAAAAAGAAACTTTGCGAATCAAGTAAGTTAAGGAAATAATACGTATTTGAAATTCAAAACAATAGGGCGCAAGGCCCTGCAGAAGACCGTATGCCGAGACGAAGTATTAATTAATCACAATGATTTTGTGGTGTTTATTTTGTGTTATAGATTATTTGCGTTGTTACTTTATTTTTTATTTGGTTTTCTATTTTGGACTGCATGCGTCACAGACCATTCTGTCATGTGCTTTAAAAGGAATCGTTCGCAAATTTCCTGGCTTCATTTTATTTACTTTTTCTATTACTCTAGTAAAGACATGATTTCAAGCTAAAGAGGGGAAGAAAACAAACAGATAAGGTTTTATTGTTCCTGCAAATCAATTTAAACTCCATGTTAGTTAATAAAATCATGACTGAAAATTTTTGCTGCTGATAACGATTCAAACCCTCCTTGAGAGATTCAAATATGAAATTTAATCAGAGATGTACTTTCCCGGGGGGGTGCGATTGTGGCCAGGAACACAGCGCCGGGGGCAGCGGGGGAATCACCCATCCTGCTTGAGCCTAATTTTGAAGTTTTTTATGGTTGCCTGTGGTTTTATTTTGTGTTGTGCTTTAGTTATTGTGATTTGCTTATATTCAGTAATGGATTTAGCATTTGACGCGTGACGAGAGAGCGGATGTGGTAGGAAGTTGAGTTTTTACGCGCGGATGTAAAATGGAACATTAATTTCTTAATTTTTTTCATGATGATACTTCATCCATACAAGCTCTAAAGATTGCGACAAAACTGCTCCTTACGAACGAAAATCTCACATTAATTTTATACAGGCTCAAGAATCAGCCACTGGTTACGATGCGGCGAAAGCTAATTACGAGGCACGTTGCGATTTAGCAGCATGTTATCGAATCCTGCACAACCTCGGTTTCAGCGAAGGGGTGTGTAACCATCTGTCTCTATCATGCCCGGCCAAAGATGGGTCTGGAAGAGTAATGTTGACGATACCGTTTGGATTATATTGGGCGGAAGTTACTGCATCATCACTGGTTGGCATGAGCATTAAAGATCCTAACAATCCAGTAGTCCACGAGGAAGGTTTCGGGAATCCAGATATTTCGGCAGTTTCGATCCATACGGGAATACATCACGCAAAAGCAGAGGCGGGAATTAATTGCGTGCTACACTCGCACGTTCCATACGCATCTGCTCTTACGTGCATCGAAGGTCAGAAGTTGGAAATGGTACATCAGAACTCAACAAGGTAAGCTGGGGCCAGACTGCTAACTTTGCAAAGTGCGCGCGTGGATACTCGTCCGAAATTGTTTCGATAAGTAGCGCGAAGCACGGTGTTGGAGCAGGACTTGAAATTTTACCACACGTGAGTCAGTATCGCAGAATTTGTGCGCGTGAGACTTGTGCCGCGCGGAAGAATTTCCGCGCGCAAAGCAAAGTTAGCTGGAAATTTTGAACACAATATTCAGCATTCCCCGGCTCAAAACATGCGTCGTATAGCTCCGCGCAGTGGTATGGTTAAAGTTATATCTAGTCTATAATATAATATAACAACTTGACTTTCTCTGAAGATTTCTTGGAGAAGTATGCTACGACAATGCGTACGATGGAATGGCATTGTGCCTCGACGAAGGAGCCAGACTTGCGAACATTCTTGATGATAAGACTGTGATGATGATGGGTAACCATGGTGTTCTTGTGATTGGCAGAACCGTATCTGAAGCCTTCGATCAAATGTACTACCTTGAGAGAGCAGCGAAAGTCCAGGTTAGTTCATGCATTGCTTAACTGACCATTGACATAAAAATGTGCCATCCAAGGTCTATTTAGATTGGACTTAGGCTTGAACCAGTTAACACATAGCCCCCTGCAGACGCCATATGGCGCGGTATAAGTTACTGTAAATCAAAGAAATACCTGGGGGTCCAAAGTTGATCAGACAGCAGATATTTCCTGTATCTATACACCCCCGTGCAACATTAGCTTCCACAGTTATCTGTATGTGAGTTCTAAATGGCTTCAGGGGGCAATGAGTCAACAGGATACGCCTTTCTAGCGCCTACATGATAAAAACTCAACGTAAACACGGTTGATCCCATCATCGCCGCTATAGTGCTCCAAACCCGATTCATAATATTTTCTCTATCCAATTTTGAATTTAACTTGCTAATTTATTAGTTTATTTGTCTATCACATAGTTCGATTTAGATTAGTTGACTTATTTATGTATGTCTACATTTATATGTAGATACTCAGAAAAATACTTCAACTTTTAAACGTTTATACTTTCGTCTATGTATATATATATGTTAGCTAGATTTTGGTCACCGACTCATATTAAGATGAAGATGCACAAGCAAACAAATCTAGGCCTCTACCGCCATCTTCTTCATTGTTAACCGCTTGGCCAGAAAGTGCTATTCTGAAAATTTTTCTCGTTTTGTTCACAGGTCCTCGCGATGTCAACTGGAAAGAAGTTATCAATCATTTCAGACAAATTGGCTGATGTGAACAAGCAGTTTCACCGAGAGACTTTCCGTCACTATGCTGATATGCACTTCAATGCGATGAAGCGTATGATCGAAAATGAAAAACCCCATTACAAATCATGAGATGAAATGAAATAGTAAAGACCATGGGTAACTATCAGCTTGATGGCTTCATTTGATCAAATAGTTGATACTGAATTTATAGGCTTAAAATGATAGCTATCTTTATAAAGAGAAATGAAATGTGTTTTGATTAAGTATGTCCCAACGGGTACGTCCCAAACGACAGAAATTGGCCTTTGATCAAACCACGTGCCAATCCTATGGCCATGACCGACGGTTTTAGAATTAAATGAATGTGTCTCATTTAAAAAAGTGCCGATGATCGCTTTCTGCAACCCATTTTGTTACGTTCTCACTAAGGCCTAATAAAAGATACCTTAAAATAGTTATGATTTGACTCAATTCTCAGATTATCCCCACTCCTGATGGACTCCAATTTTGGGTTCCTTTTCCACGATACGTTGGATTGTGTGTTAGCTTTGATAGACTGTGGTTTCACTGATAAATGAACCAGGTACAATTCAAAATGCATACCCAAATTAAGTCATCAATATAGTATCAATTGCCAAATCTTCGTTTTCCTTTCATTTAACTTGTGCCATAACAATAGACCTGTTTTTTCGTAACTGCGGTGACAAATGATTGAGATACTGAACCAGTGGGAAAATCAGATTGATGCTAGGCAACAAAAATCCGCTGTTTTGAACAGGATTTGTCACCATAACAACATCATCAATACAACATCAAGGAATATGTGCAAATAAATTCTGTTTTCATTTTCATTTTTTAGTCTACTATCTATTTTACACCTTGACTCAGCAAAAAGGAAATATAATAACTAGCTAAATAAATAGATAAATAAATGTAAATAAAGAAACGTTTACTACAGCTAACTAAAAATGTTTGGAAAACTTTGTATTACTTTTCACTTGCTCAAAAGTTAATCAGCATGGTTCTTAAAAGTGTTTAAATGTCTAAATTAAAAGACATTTTCACTACGAAATAAAAACTGCTACGAAGGAAGGACTTAATCCTGTTATGACATGGGAGGCACCTCATGGCTACCAGTTCTATTTCCGAAGGAAAATGTTTTCCTTACCTTTCACATCTTTATCTAGAACAACTTAAATTCTTCAAATATTCTTTAGGAACAAGAAGAACTTTCGTTAATAAAAAAATGTAAATTGTCAGATAAAAGATTGTTGACTCAGCTAAAACATTTTTCATTTAAGGCAGTTGGCAGCAGATGATAGAGAGCCAACATTGTTCATTTTTATTGTCCATTAAAGAAATCTAAAATTTTGATTTTAATTATTGAATCCCGAATACCAGAGAGGGCTCCCTATCGGTAATTGACAGGGGGTTTTTGTCTCAAAAGTGAAACAGAACTAGATTACAAGTCGTGAACGATATTTATGTTATTGATTAATCGATGTTTTAAAGTTGATTTTTATCAATTTTGTGATTATTTCATGGTTTATTCCGTGAGGAAGTGAATATTATAAGCTCGATTATTTCTTATTATTGTTTGATTAAATGATCATTCTGATTGGCCAAGGATACGTTAGTCGCTTTATTGATTGATTCTTGCTTGATTTGTAATTAGATGGCTGTTCTTATTGCCTTAGGAAATCACGTCTTAATCACACATAAGGTATCATTTTTCAATCAAAATTCAGTATTCATTTTGCATGCCAAAATAGTCCTTGCCCCTCCCCCCCCCGTCATTTGCAAATAGTGAGCCCCCCTGAGTATTCAGTCCTCACAGAGGGATTCCACCATAGCCTTTCCGGTCCGGGTTATTGCTTGGACCGATGCGAATCATTCGCAGCAGTGGAAAACAGCAGCCAACCACCATCAGTATAATCCAGCCAAGCAGACCAATCATGAAGAGGCTATCAGTGAACTCAGCAAACACGTTATTCCTTTGCGAAGGCATGACAAAGAATTTGTATTTGAAGACACCAAGTGATGGTGTTAACATTATAACGGTATAGATGCATCCGACGAACAACGAGACACAGCCTCGTACTGGCCAGCAATCAACCTTGTCTGTCTTGCTCCAACGGTAGAATGTTGTCACGCCTTTCCATAGGCTTATGATTGCGAGGCTAAGAAAATTGAAAGCGAGGGCTGCAATGATGACGTACGTGCGCTTTGCGAAGACTCTTTTGTCGTTACACGCGGGATCCTGCGCGCATTGCCAGCAGAGAAACCCTGTCCTACCCCATCTTTCCGAATAAAGGTAGACGGCAATCGATGCTCCGGGGACATCCAGGGCAAAACTAAGGAGAGCGCCAAATGTGAATTTGATGTCGGCTAATTTTTCAGGATTTTCAAGGAGGTAGTTCTCTTCTCGTCTGCATTTGATGATGAACCAGACGAAGGTGACCATGTAACAGACCAAAATGACAGCAGACATGAACAAGAAGAAGAGATAAACATCAACCACGCGACCAAAACTATCAATCTTGTCTTGATAGTCTCGTTTGTCCCATTCGGAATTGGTGCAGAACTGAAAACCTTTCGTAAAATTCGATTTGTAGTCTTCCTTCTTGATTAGCCCTTTGTAGCGATCACGTGATATCTGAGCCTCGGAATAGACGGCAATGTCGGTACCGAGGTCGAGGAGATTGAGAAACACGAGAATTGCGAATTCACAAACGAGGCCGCGTGTTGTTTTCGGCATGGTCTCACCAACTGTAGGGATTGATGTCACAGCACCGTAGTCACCTGTGAAATAAAAAACAATTTAGCTTCCACTGAAGTTACCTTTGCCTCTCTTTTAAACAACAAACAATCGACAAAGAGGCCTCGTTTACACTGTTGTACCTAGATCATCCATGGTGGCCAAGGAGGGACTTCCCTTCTCTATCAGGCAGTTTCAATTAACACCATAAAAAAGAAAATTTGGGGTTTGTCCATCATTCAATAATGGAGTCGTAGCGCCCAATATCCATCTAGACTTTACCAAAGGGATTCAACTGTTATCGCCTTCCATGCCCTAGCAACAAGATTGTTCCTCGTGTCTCTAAGGTTAAAACGAAAAGTGGCTGCAGCACTTCGGATATCTGACAAACAATTAATTTTATCAGCAGTTCTAGATGTATTTTGCGAAATAAGAGAGCTGGATCATTAAAGAAATAGATTTTTAAGAGCGAATTGCGTTAGGCGGCAGGTGTTATCGTGTTGTGCATTGCAAAAGTGTTATGCAATTTCAAAATAAAAAGTACACGAGAAATAGGTCAGTTGACCCACAATCACTCAATATTTTGAGTTTTTCACATTAATGGTGCTAGCATTGTCCAGTTATCTCCAATCGGGAATCTGCGATAGGGATTCATTTGGGGTAAATCCCACTGATTCGTAGTGGAATGATTCTAATCGGGTAGGATTTGGTTTGTTGCAAAAATGAAAGGCATAATTTTGATCTTGATCATCTTTGTTATTACAGCAAAAGGTACTTTGATGATTTTTTCGCTTTTTAAGCTCACATCAAATATATATGGACTATTTTCAAGTGATGAATATCAGGCAGGCAGGCAGGCAGGTAGCACAGGCTTTTGATGTAATTTGAGGCTACAGCCGCCCAAAGGGAAGCAAAGACCTTACTCTCTTACCTTCTGGCTCTAAACTGAATACCACTAAGAAAGTAACATTGAATTTCCCCAAATAAAGGCTTTGACTATAGTCTGGTGGCTGTTAGAGTCTTTGTGCCAGATTTTGTCACAAAATTCGACTAATTTAATGATTCTCGGGACATTGTGGGCCTAGTGATGAGATATAGCGTACTGGGACAAAATTTTACCATACCTTTTCCCTCTCTTTAACGTCACTCTTCTTAAAATCTTTGTGCAACAGTTTTGCAAATCCTTTTCTTTGTTTCGTTGTCGCTGCGTTCTATAAATAATTTTTGCTAGCTTTTTGTTACCTATTTTATGTCAACACTGTTTTATTTTTCATAATGTTTAAATTTCAGGCCTTCTTATGTTACATTTCTTCCGTAATATCCTGCTTTGCGTTGCAGATGTCCCGGTGTTGCGAGGTTAGGATGAAGTCTAACGAAGCCCCATCTTGTTTATATGCGTGCTAGAAACTTTAGATATGCCGTATTTTCAAAGCATTTGTATGCTTAATTGTACCATCAAAAGGAAAAGGTGTTTTATTTTTTCAGTTTGTCACTTGTAGCATTCTTTAAATGGTTTTTATTTGTCTATTCTTCGCTTGTATTTTGTTTTCAATTTGGCCAGCAATTCACTTGCCATCATTCTTTGCACATTTCGTTTCATTTTGTGGCATCTTTTATTTCTTAATATAACATTAGATTACATTGGATAGCAAGTAAATTTATCTACAAGCGGGCATATTCTAAAACTGCCTATAAAAAGGACTCAATCTTACCTTGTTACCTTGAATATTTTCTTTTTTCTGGATCTTTCGTTCTTCTTTAGCAAGTGATCAGTCGTAAACGAATCTTCGTTCTCTCTCTCCCTCTCTCTGCTGAATTTTGCGCAAAGGAGCCTACATTTATTGACAAAGAACTCTTCAATTCTATGCTATATATCTTTTGATGTGATTTTGAAATGCTTAAACTCTTTCGCACTACCGTTCGCCGAGAATAACCAACTTTGCTATGATTTTTCACTAGAACTCACGGATCTTCAATTACAGCTGATAGAAGGAAAACGGGGGTTCCCGCTGTTTTTAAAGATACCTGCAAAATTGGCTAATATTTCAGTTTTAAAATGAATGTATCAAGCATTCAATTTTTCTTTAATTATCTTCTAACAACACCATTCCAACTCTGATTTCAGACTGAACAAGAAGCGAGAGTGAGCCTCGATAATTCCTGGACCCAATCGTAAAATAATTGATATTATTATCATTTGAGCGATTATGTTAATTGTTTTGAGCGTTTTCCCCACAGATATGTTGGCAAAATTCATACAAGTCGATCACAGGCTTTGGATTGTTCCAAACTTTTCTTTAACCAAACTCAACCAAATATTTCTTTTCATTTCATGCTTATTTCTTGCATTTACTTTTTATTGCTTTTGCTTTTTGCTTCTTTGGTTAGTTAAGGTCATGTCGCGTCCTTGAGCAGCGGGCCACCACCCCCCTCTGTTCTTAAATTGTTTGATTTCTATAGAAAATTTTGCAGATTTGTTGGAAATCTTAGAAACACCTGCCGCTTTTACGAAGGTACCACGATTTCTGAGACAGAATATTTCCGCCCATGAATTTTAGATCTGCAATTTTTGTTTTCTGCATCACATATGTTGGGATCTGTTTTGTATTTATTTTAATTTATTTTTGAAAAGTGAACGAAAAGTGTCGAAAACCTTTAAAACGCCCAAAAGCACACACCCATTTTTCGAAGTTGTGACTGCGTCAGCCCCTCTTCAAAACGTTAGTTGTTAACCTAAACCTGATTGAATGATTTTTAGCTTGCTGTTAAAACTTGCTGTTTTAATGTTAAATTGTTTTGATATTTCAATGTTTTAATGTTAGAATATTTCCAATAGAATAATACACGTAATGAACACGACCCCCGGTTTGATATGCAGCTGCCTCTGCGAGCTTCAGAAAAGAGCACTTGTTGCAGCTGGGCCGACTAAATAGAATCACATTATAATTTTCCTCAAACAGCGTACAATGAAAAAGCGTTGTAATTTGCAAAAACCTCCTACTTTTTACGTCGACAGCCGACGATTGGACGATTCGCGTTGCTTAGTGGCAATCTGTTAATTGAGGCAAAGTTCTAACAGGTACTAATTGCAGTTCTTTCGAAGCTTTAAGGCCAAGTTTTTTAGCTTTAATTAAGTCCGTTGCAATCGGAATTTGATTATATCTGTGCATTTTCTAACGAGCTTAATTTAGTTTTCCAAAATCAATTGTAACATCATTGAGTAAGGAGGGCACTGACATCAAAAGTTCTCGATCACGTTTTTCCCAATGTGTCTCAAAAACGTGACACAAGTAAAATTGTGTCGTTTTATGTACCATATTTTGCAGAATCCCCGCACATGATAACTCGAGGGGATATAAGGGACAATTTTACCTCCCCCTTAACAGCCACCATTTGCTATGATGCCGCTTTATTCCAGGGCAAAACTGGCTCCCATTGGCGGAAATTACGGGGATTTTGGAGCAGGTACCTTCAAATTCTCGCCAAATTAAAAACAACAAAAATAATTCAGAGATTAGGACATCCATCCGTAGTATTTGGCCGTCTCTTTGAAATAACGCGAACTTTACCTTTAGATTTAAAACATGAGATTTTTAAAACGTGATTCCCACAGCTTCTTGCTGCTGTTATAAAATTAATCCTGCCAAACTCCCCGTTTTTGATGCATTGGCAGGGTGCAAATGCAACCAATATTTTTTATTCGTTGCTGTACTCTTTCTTAACTTTACTTCCAAAGTGGGATATGTTGTAAACAATTACAGATGAATTCATGTATATCATTTAATTGTTAATAAACTGCTACTGATTATTTTAAGCTCCTTTTTTGCATATCATCTTTAAGAAGACCACTCTCTAAATGATACTCGTCTAATGCCTTCCAATTGCAATTACCATCAGTTCAAACATTTCCCTTTGCATTGCTTTCTAATATTTATTTGAGTGAACAACGCATTATCATTCTCCTTCACCAGTTATTCTGACCACCCCAACTTACCTTGTTCCTCCTTTCCTCACACTCGTTAATTTCCTCCCCAATATTTTTATCATGAACCAACCAAGGTACCCCTGCTAATGCTAATTTTGCTTATCTATATTACCAATATCATTTTATATATGTTTTCTTTCATAAATTCTAATATTGCCCTTCCCTTGTAAACAGACTGGCTGGTTATCCTTTATTCATCCACCCCCCCCCCAATTGTATTAACCCCCTCCCCCACCCTCCCTTCTAATTTTTTTCAGTTGTGTAACCGAGACACCGAGATGGAGCTGCGAGGGCGCAATTGCTTCGCATCCATATGCGCATGTTGTAACAGCGCATGGTCGTCCGGTTGTTCTCTTTTTAATGTCGGTAAACTGGAAATTGCTGTCTTAGAAATCATCACATTTTGTTACAAATACTGACATGGCTCTTCGACTTTTATCATCAGCAAGGTGCTTGCTAAAACCAACTACAGTTACAAAGTACTCTAGGATATCTACGGCGTCGGTTAGGCTGCTAAGCGAACGAGGTAAGTTCAACTTTGTTGGGACGCTTTCGTTCATGAAATAAGGCCTAAATTTGCTGTATCACGACCTTGGTTTGAAGGCGTGTGTGGTAGCATGTCGATATATTTATCAATATAAGGTGGGAGAACCGTATAAAATATCGTTTTATTGATAAATTGTGGTCTAAATTTACGAATTATGCTTGATTATTCTCTCAGTCCGTCAAAAACGTAAAAATTTCGCGAATTCATTTCATCTACTGGTCATGAATTACGTAAATTGGTCATTCATTAGACTAAAAACTTCATTTGCCATAGAATTTCTGAATTTATAAAGAAGAGATAATTCAATTTAACGCCAATTGAACCCTAGGCTAATTTGAATTATTGCTGCAAACATTATTAAGGATTTTGACATCACGAAAGGCGCTGACATTACAGCTGTCATCTTCTCTCTTGGGGGAAGAGAGGTAAATGATCTGTTATGCGTAACAAAACAAGTTAGTCAGAATATAACTACCATGAAATTGCAAGTATTATGAAATTGAATAGTCATGAAAAAATATGATAAGAAATTTAGGTGATATAGGTGTCACTGGAAAGTTGCAGGGTGTGGGGTTGGGGCAGATAAGAATTTTTAAATGATGTGAGGGATGCTGTTCAAAATAGTGCAGTTGCAAGAAGTCTTGATAAAAGTTTGTGTGGCTGAGATAATGCCCATAAAATTGTTTAGATTGTCAGGAATTACCTGCTAGGATAATCCTGGGTGGCTGGAATAAGCATTGTAGATTAAATTGCGCAGCTGACCATGGCTGGCAGTTGTTCTGTGTTGGAAATTTCTCTGCCATGCATGGTAAAATTTTCAATCGGGGGGCTATTTATGTTTATGCCAACTCTGGTGCAAAAATGGTATATATATGAAATTTACTGCTTCTAGACTAGGAAGCAGACAAAATTTTTAAAGTGGTGGCAAAAATCTTTCTGAATTTTCAATTTTCTGGCAGAGCTAAATATTATGTAGAAAATTTGCTTACTATTGTGTCAATATTAAAATAAAATGTTAAAAGAGAATGCATTTAATGTCAGTTCTTTACCATTACTTGGGTTAAATGTAAATGAAGAGAAGAGTTGAAATCACATTGAAAACCATCACATGGTGACCTCAAAGCCAGATTCTTGACATGGAAACTTCAAATGTAAATGTAGACTGTTCAACGTGCATTTGATCACTTCTCTTAGACTAAGATGACACCTAGGTTATTGTTCATTACTGAATGATGTCATTGCGGAAGAAAAAGATGTCAATCAAGGTCAATGATTACCCATTGTTCAAGTTTTGCTTCTTAGAATCATGAACAGGATGTTTGCACAGGGAGATGAGGAAACTGAAGGCCCATGGCCTAGTACTTTATGGCTTCGAACAATTTCAAAGCTAAACTATAGGATAATTAAAAGAAACTTGAAGATGAAAGATTTAATTTTGTTAGCTATGAAAATGAGCATGGATTAAGTGTGGATTTTTATTGTTTTTTATTTCAGCTGAACCACGTGTTGATACAATTCCTACTGATGATGAGCAAGCCACTGGTTTGGAAAGACGAGAATATGAAGCTATGGTTGCCGGTAATATGGTAGGTTACTTAAATTGATTTTATTAAATAGATTTAAAAAGAACATATATATAATTGACTTTGATGTAAAAAAATATTTTTCCTGCATGCCTGGCATTGCCATCTGCAATCCCTGGTAATAAAACTCAAAAGTAATTTTAATGTTAGAAGGCACAGAAAATTTTCCTTTCATTCAAATTGTTTGTGGCATGTAAAAAAATCAAAAACAGATTAAAAAACAGCAGAAAGAAAGAAGGAATTATTTAAAATGGATGTAAAAAACCATATTTAGGGGTATTAAAACAAATTGTATAATTAATTTTTCATGAAGCTATCTATTAACAAGTAATTCTTATGCTACATTTTTTTATTCTAGCATGTTTTTCTGTTTTATTGTGGTGTCTACCCCAAAACTTTAAAAATTTGGTGTCTCCACTCTGGAAATTTCAAAATCTGATAAGGAATATTTAAATCAAGACTTGACCTAACAATGGAAAATTAAACTCATTGTTTGCATGCTGTCAACAGATTTATTTTCTGCCACCTTGCTAGAGAACTTGGAAATATTCTTGAGTGGGTTTATCTACATATGACCATTACTACAAAGTACTCCGCCAAAAATGTTTTCACTTGAAAGTTCCTTATTGCAGAAGTTTTACAAGATCACCGTTGATTGGTCAGTGCATGTTTTGAGAGAATGCAAGCATACTATTGGTCAGTAGGGCTTGGATTGGTATTCCTCCTATTGTTTAAAAGACAGTGGCCACTTTTCTAGCACAATTCTTGCAAATATTTAGTTTTAAACAGAATAGTCTCTATTGTTATGCAAATCAGATAATTTGAATTGAGCCAATCATAATAGACCTTGTAAAACTCTTGCAAAACCCTAAAAGTTATGGCCTGTTGCGGTGAATTGCATCTCACAGTAAAATCAACATGGAGATTTGCAGTCACAAAGCTTGAAGGGTTCTTGTCACATGATCATGCCTCTTCTTTCCCTGTTTTCCTTTTCTATCGTCTCTTCTTTTTATTTTTCTGCTGTTGATTAATGCTGTGTTGAAAATTTGCCATAAGAAGAGGTGATTGTTTTACGTCTTTATAAGCCTTGGACGTGTAGGTAAATTGCCATCGGTGCTTCTCAGTTGTTGCTTGTTTTAAATTATGAGTCATAGTCTTTTTAAAATGAAAACTTTTAAAATTTGATTTGTTCCCTTTTCATAGGACCCTTTCAATTTAAATGTTAAAAAAGGACCACCTGGAACAAAGGAAAGTCCCACAGTTGTTCCATCGTCATTTGACCAGAGAATAGTTGGTTGTATCTGTAAGTTGCATTTTCAATTTGCTTATGATCCAGCCCTTGTTTTGAACTAGCTAGGATTACATGAAGGAGTTAAGTGGGGATGAGAAGATTAAATAGAAAGGAAGATAAGCAAGGAATTTGCGAAGGAAAAGATAGCTTGAATACAATTTGTATCAAAATTGAATAAAAATGATGATGATGATGAGAAATTATGATGATGATGATGATGAAGATGATGATGATTATGACAATGATGATGATGATGACGATGATGATGATGATGATGATGATGATGATGATGATGATGATGATGATGATGATGATGATGATGATGATGATGATGATGATGATGATGATGATGATGATGATGATGATGATGATGATGATGATGATGATGATGATGATGATGATGATGATGATGATGATGATGATGATGATGATGATGATGATGATGATGATGATGATGATGATGATGATGATGATGATGATGATGATGATGATGATGATGATGATGATGACAATGACAACACAGATGATTACAATGACAAGGATGAGAAAAATATTAGCAATGAGGATGATGATGATTTTGACACTTATCTTTTGTAATCTGCTACATGAAACAAATCCTGCCTGAAAACATGGAAAACTTGACACTATGTCTAACATGACATTATTCAAAGGCTTGAATGAAAATGACCTGCGCTCAGTTGATCCCATCAACATGGTTTGTAATGATTCTGTCATCATAATGTGACCTAATAAGTTAGAGAATTAAAATAGTTTGAAAATAAACTGGATTGCCTTTGCGGTTTTCTTTCCAAATATTGTTTATTGTGGTTTTTATCCTCAGGAATTATTTTTTTCATAAAGGAATTTGCAGGAATTAAGTTGTTGGGTTAAAAGATAAACATAGTGTTGTTGAATATGAAAATGTGGGGAATTATGAGAAATAGAAAGAAACAAGAAAGGAATTTGAGGAAGAATTAATTCCGGTTTATTAATTATTAGAAAAGTATAAGTCAGTCTTTGATGGACAAAATCCAAGAATCGACTTTGATTTCATGGATGATATTTGTGGATAAAATTCAATGCGGATCATTTTAATGAATATATTCAAAATCATTAATATTTGAAATAAAAACAGATTATTCTTATCAAGTTTCTTCTGAAATTTAATGCCAAGGATGAAATTGAATATGAAAAATTTAAGAGTTCCAGGTACGGAGTTTATCAATGACTAGTCAGCTATCTAAATTCAAAATTTCCGCACACCTTTTAGCACCCCTGAATCTCACCTATTTTGAGGTTGCGTTTTGCTGGTTTTCTAGCTGACTTTTTCCCTGGCTTTACATTTTGCTGTGGCGAAGTTAGGTTCTTTTTGTTTAGTTAAGAAAAATTGAAGCACAGTTACCTTGTAAAATTCAAAACTACAGAATCATTATCATGAAGACATTTATAATGAACCATATATCCTAAAGGCTCATAGACACATTATAGATGTGACAGCTATAAAAGATTATTTGCTGGTGCATTTTAAAGACAAGCAGGGATAATCCTTATTGTAGCCCCTCTTAACATAAATGAGGGTGGCCAAACGAATGAAAGAGTGTTGGAAATGCATGATCGAATAAGAAAAGTGAAAAAAGAAGATTAGAAAACAAAAGCATTGGAACATATTTTTATTTGACGTCATAGTGTTATTTATAAATTCTAATATGATAGGCAGAAAATGTCATCATATTGTATATAGTGAAGCGAAGAGGAAATGACATATATCTACATACAGATTTCTTCTATGGTAGGTGAAGAGGATGCTACATCGATTAACTGGATGATACTTAAAAAGGGAGCAGCACAGAGATGCGAATGTGGTAATTTCTTTCAGCTGGTCTCTGGCACGGCGTATGATCTCCCAAGTGAACATTGATAATGTATAGAAGATAATTGTAATTAAGAAGGAGTTTTTTGCTAATATTAAGCTTATTCAGAATACCTCCATTAAATACACACGTAAATGTATGAATGTTAAATGCTTGAATCATGTTCATTGGACTAGGCTTGTCTTTGTTACGTTCTTGATGTTGTCAGATTTTTTAATTCCATTTGACAAATTGATGCCTATTTTGTCGAAAGTCCTCGAGTTTTGTTTTTTTCTGTCCCAACTGAGTTGTCATTCTTCTGTATTTAAACGATTTTTTATAATCCACAGGCTCCAAACTTTCATTTAATTTGAAATTTTGAAGACGTTGATTTTAAAAGTATATTATGAGAAAACGTCAGATTGGGAGAAGAAATATATATAGCTTGTTTATCAATAAAGCTAAACCATGTAAGGCAGGGGGTTTGTAATTGCAACAAGACTTTGTGCTAACCACACAACGGGAGCCGTGTTTAAAAGAAACCACGGGAGAGGTGAAGCGAATACACTCCTTGCTGCCATTAATGTCAACAGCACTAAAAACTGATAGTGGGAAGAAATCGATAATATTTCATGCAAAAAATTAGTTAATGATGATTAGAATAATTAGAGGCAGGAAGACAGAAAAGTCGTCCATGATCGACTTAACCTTATTCTTACTTTCTCATTTCTTGTTGTTTTTTTAATCGATAAATCATCATCATCATCGTCATCATTGTTTAATTGAAGCTTCAATTGCAGCATAAATAAATAAATTACTTACTTGCTTAAAGCTTGGGGCAAAGTGAAATAATCCCGATTACTTATCGAGTTATTTGCCCTATTAAACTGCATGCGAATCTAACTGGAATCAGGGGAATCTCAACAAGCATCGTGTTTGGAGGATGATGGCACACCTCTCTGAAAATGTCACCCTTTTTTCTCTTGCAAAGCTTAAAAAGAATTACTCAAATAATTGCTAAAACCTGTCCTGCAGTGTCTACTTTTGCTTAACAAGAAGATGGTCCTCTCGTGGTTGGAAGGGTGAACCACCCCCCTCCCCCTCAAGAAATAGGTCCCTCAAGAAAACAACATGAACATCTGCTTAATATAAATGCAAAAAACCTCTAATTTTTATTTTTATGATTTAAAAACTCTGTTTGCAATGCATGTAGCGTGGAGTGTCTTTATGATTTTTAGTTTTTTCTTAAACTGATGTTTAATATTAAACTCGTTGCCTTTTAAGCAGAATGACGGAGAAAAAAGGAAACAACTTATATTTGTGATTTAACAACAAGAAATAATTAAAACGGATTTAGCATAAAAATCTATAAAGCCTGCAGCCTCGTATTGGCCTACATAGAAATGAGGGTGTGATACTAAAACTTAACCCTGCAGAAAGCTGAATATAACTCTACGTAGCATAGACTTCTTCATATTATATGGTTACAGCCTGCAACCCTCTAATTAGCTAAATTTTAGTTATTTAGTAAAAAATAAAAATTAAGTCGTATTTGCTTCGCTTTCCTGCCGCTTTTCATTGGTCCTTATCTATAATCTACATACATCGTCACAAACAAACAAAGAGAATCCTGTAGGCAGCCTGCTATTTTGTCCTCTACTATACCTGCTACATTCAATTCAATGTTAATTTCATACAAAACATAAAAGTTTTAAATTAATTTGTAAAATGCGTGATAAATAAAGCTACAATAAAACTCATACATTTACTTGATAACAATAGTTTCTAATGTAGTAGCGTAGGGTGCATGTTGCTTAGGACCCTTCGAAAACACTGCTTAAATAGCTATCGAGATAAGGGTCCCTAACTTATTTACATATTGCTAGGTGAACTGAATTGAATTGAACCGTGACATAAACATAAAGTGAAATACATTAAAACAAAATGGGAAAAAGGAAAACAGATACAGTCCTCTAGCCTCAGTGATCAATCCTCTAGCCTGCACAAACCCTTATGCCAAAAGGGGTGCCTACAGCGGGGGGAGAGGGGACAATTAGTTTCTTAATTTTCTTATTGTTGTACCCTCGTCTTTCATGCCTTGCCCCTTTGCTCTAAAAAACATCAAACACCCCAGCATGCACCACTCTTTGATTTGATTTGATTTATTTCGATTTGATTTAATGTGATTTGATTTGACATGTTTAAGAAGGATCACCCTTTCAGAGCTGCTGATTTCAAGGGGCCCTCCGCTTAAATTAATATAAATTAGAAAAAAAACATATTAATATGAAGAAATAAGAATGCTATTTAATACAACGATTATAAACCCGTAACGTAAAAAGTTTATAAACAGATTTTATGTACTTTTGATAAAGGACTTCATTGATGGCTCGTTTGCTTTTTGACAAAAATTAAACGTGCTTTGTATTAATTAATATCCTAATGCAATCTTGGTACATTCTTGATAAGGACCAAATTTTCCATGTGAATATTTTGCAGACGGGGTGACAGAAACAGCCAAGATGGTATGGTGCAATTTACATTTTTTATTTAATAGAAAACTTTCAACCATCGGATTTCAACCCACCCGAAATTGTATTTATTAAACAAAAAAATTTAACTATCATGCTTTTAAATCGTAGATAAATTCACCAATCTTGTATTCTGCCACTGTGCTCTATTTCGTAGACTGTAATTCACTAATTCGTGGGGAAAATTCTCAGTTACTAATTATTTTATATTTGGTTCTTCAAACAACCTTTAAAAACGAAGAAAGTATGTTGGGTGTCCAAGAAATGAAGGTTTTTCGAGCCAATTTGTTAGCAAAAGGTTATTCAATACCAATTACTTATGTAGATTCTGTATTGTTTCATCCATTAAACCTTTTGAAGTTCAACAACTTTTCTCATTTTCAGGCAAGTTTCAAATTAAACGATGGAACTCAATTGCCGATGATAGGCCTCTGGTAAGTAGATATTGTGACCTGACATAAGATAAAGCTATTGGATTGCAAGATTCTCTATACCAAACTATATGATGACAATCATTTTATTAATAAAGAGGCCTCAGCAGGCCTTGTTGCCCCCAAAGAGATACCTTAGATGTACCCTTCCACCGTTTCACCTTTTGCAGGGTTAAGATTAATTTGCCTGCATGTGCAAATTTTTTCAATTACCTCGACGTAGATTTGTAAATCGTGTGGCGCTAGTCGCTAGCTTACCCCCCTCCCCCTCCCCCCGTCCAGTTGACTGGAGATAAGGGGGTCTGCTGATAATCATAAAAGAACGATAAAAGAATGTAAAAATCTACGTTGCTGTTTCGATAAATCGAGAGGCAAAACCCCCGGAAAACCATAGTTGTATAACTCTGCCCCTGCCAAACAAAAATTTATTTCGTATGCTAGGTTATATGCATTCGGTTTCTTGTGCAATTTTCATCGTTAAATTTTTGCAAAGGCTCACAACACTTTTCATCGCGAAATCGTCCACTGCAATAATGATTCTGCACGGCGAAGGACAAATCACTTCTGTGGAAAATCGTAAACTTGCTGGAAAATTCTTTTTTATATTGCAAACGTCTGACAATTCTGATAATTTCATTTCATTTCCTGAGAATCACTTATGCTTTTTCGTGGAGTGATTTGTCCTTCGCCTCCAATCGCTGTAAATTAATGTGGGGTTTCTTGCCGAGGTATTTATTTGTTAGGCCATTGTAGAGTGTTAATGTAATGCCAACAGTCTTCGTCAAGGCTGTGAAACTAATTCTTATCTTGCCAAGCCATAGTCGATTAAAGTCAAGTCTCTTCCCGGTAAATGCAAAATGTTAGGCCTAGCAGTCAACAACCGTAAACAAGTCTATTTTAAAAGTCCTTTGAAACCCCTTTTGAAAAGTAATTTGTTACCCTATTCAATTTCTCTTTGCCAAGGTGTGAACCCTTTTGTCGAAAGGATTTAGTAACTCTGCGATTTTTCCTGGGCGCAAACCATCAGTAAATTTAATTAATTTTATACCACAATTTGCATACTACTCGGCTGCATGTGCTGTAATTTTATCTTATTTTTCCGATTATTTTTAGCAGAGTTGTTGGCAATTTTCCTCACCCATCCCAGTTTACACAAAGCACCTCCTTTGTTTCAGACACAAAAGAGCAATTAAAACGGGAAAACCCGATTGTTGACTTTGATTTAAGTCCAATCTTCCCGATTTTTATGTAGAAAGATGCAAAACACATTCCTCTACCTTGTGATATTTTTTTAAAATTTTTTGGACCATTTTTCGCGAAGTTATTCCATTTTTTATCCGCCAACTTTTCGAAAATCCCGTTTTACACAAAGAGATTCAAAAATGACAATGGTAACCTCGTTCTGAAAAGACAAAAAAAAATCGGTTTTTTGCAGTTTATTCCGAATTTTCCTAAAGACATACCAGATTTTACTAAATCATAAGATGGGCCGTTAGATTCTGCATCGTTTGATGTATAATGCGCATAGTTTTCGGCTTTAACGGCGGAATAAAAAAATATTTTCTACTTTTATCCATAATGGCGGATTTCAAAAGAATTGGTAAAAATTTTTTTTCAAAATGCGTCGCAGCGCCGGGGCTAGAATTGAGCTGGATGCGTTGGCGCATTGACTTTCTCGGCTGTTCCCGTTTATTTTCTTGGTTAAAAAGTCAATAAAAATGCGGGGAAAATGTGTAAATATACTAAATAAAATGTGCTCTTTCCGATAGACATGTTTTCAGGCGGTTTTAAGGTAATTTTTTGCAAGTCGAATTTTTTTCGATCCATCAATTTTTCATGAAAAAATTTTGATCGCCAAAACATCAGTTTTTGATCGTAACATAAGTATTTGATCACAAGGTATGAAAAACCCTTAAAACCAGATAAGTTTACGTTTCTTTTTGCACCATGTAAACAAAATAGTTCCACCCCTTAGTTTCGTACTTTTTTTATGTTCCCTTCATGATGCGTAATCTCAGCCTATTGATGCTTTGTAAACATCTTGATTTTTAAATTATTTATCCATTCTATCGATGTATGATCGATAAATTAGACTTTTATCCACGTTTATTAAACAGAAATTCTTTTTAGAAAATTTCGACGATTGAGCTAGGACTGAAATTAATGTATTTTAATGTCAGACTTTGTATTTTTAAAGTTAGATGTTGAATAAAATTTGTATTTGTTTCGTTACAAGAAGTTTTGCTGTAACGTTTTTTGTTGATCGATGAAATATTTTATTCGAAAGTTTCTTATAAATTTTTCTCTTGTTCTTTCTCTTAAAAATAAATGGTAAAATACTTTTCTTGGTGAAGGGTAAATAATTTTTTTCACGGCCCCTTCCATTAAAGGTTACCCAAAATACACAAAATACGGCTTTAGATACCACTTTTTATGGCAATAAACACTGCCAGAAATTATCAAAAAGAGATTCTCTTGGGCGTCTGGATCTGAAACTGCTATGCAATTAATTGCAAACAAATTCAAAAGCGTGCTTACAAGCATACAGATTACCCTGAGGAGAGCCCGGGAATAGAGAATAAAATAACAGAAAAACAGCTGATTTGATAGAGAAATCATTCTTGCTAAAAATTATTGATTAAATAAGCTGTGAAACGGTTCAAAGTTTGATCAACAAGCAAGTCCACGCTGCAAAAGTACGGGGTCTTCGTTATCTTCGATCTCACCAAATAACCCTGAAAAATAAATAAAATAATTTTTAAAGGATGCAGGCCTAATTTGAGCATGCTATAGTGACCGGCTAATTCATTTATTTCTAAATTTGGGGCATATATCTTGAAAAAATCTTTCGAGGAGCTTTGGCCAGGGTGCAATCTAATGGATGAAAAGAAATTAAACATTTTTCGATGAAATCGTTCTGCAAATTCGGCAAAATAAATACAGAGATGATGTAAAAGCTTGCAGCTGCAAAATAATGTTTATAAAGCAAATAAATATGCAATAATCGCTAGGAAAAGATAAACTTGAAGTTCGATTTACTGTTGCCCTCGTGCTGCAAACAATAGACCCACCGGTCAACGCGGGCAGGGGTATAAATAGCCTTGCTCAATATTTGCTCGTCCTTTGCATCTCGAGCAACGGTCGTGGAAACAGCTCAGAAAATTGCTCTGATTGATCAGGTCAGTTGAAAGCAAATCTTTTGCAACTTCCAAAATAGAATTCGCTTCATCTCATCAGCAACTGTTAAAAATTATTCCTGCAATAATTCTAATCATTGTTTGCATTTTTTCCAGGCATCTGAGCTCTCAATTTTGGTGATTTTCCTGGTTTTCGTCCTACGAACGCAAACAGTCATGCTTTGGCGCCAACGTGAAATTTAAGGTCAGTTACAGCTTAAATTATTTCACAAAATTTCCTTTTATTTCCATTCTCTGCTTTTTACTGCTTGATTCTGTCGTATTATTCCAAAATATTTACCTCCTTCCTTGCATTTCAGGTCGAAATTTCCAGTTTTGCAATCTGCACGTGCACGACTCGTTTGCCGCGGTGATGAGACATTTCAATCCCAATGCCAAGCTGCGATGCCCAAAGAAACCTGGAAATTTAAGATAAGATTTGATTTTTATTTCAATTTGTTGTTTTTTGAAAAACATTATAAGTTAATGTGGTCACTTTGCCCCAGATTAGCCTTAACATTTAGGTCGAGGTCTTAAAAATATCCCTTTCTCAATAAAAATCAAAAAGTAACCTATAGGTTCGCCAGTTTATTTCAAATACTGCAAATATATGAAAAATTTCGAAGCAAAAATTGCATAAAACAGTTGCAAAATAGGAAAAATTCATCTAAAAAAATTGCTATACGATTTGATGCATAGAAATAATAAATACCTTGACGTCTCTTACATCTAACTGAAATAAATCTGGGTTGATCAGATCTACAAAATTAATCAAAATATCAAGGAATTAATTTGTTGAATTTTGAATTATTTGCAAATATTCCAAGCTGCAAAACGACCACGCTGCTAAAGAACAAAGCGAGTAGGAACGAGAACTCCTTTGGGAAGGGTAAACACGACTTGCATCAAAATTCAGAAGACTAAATGAAATTCAATAGGACCTCCTTTGAAATTGGCCTTCGTTCTTTTCAATAGGGCCAACTCTATAGAATTTGGACAAGTTCAAGCAAAAGCCTTTTATATAAGAAAACCACCCCCCCCCCGTACGTTTCATGGAATGCTTCATTGGCATTCAAGAAAATTTCGCTCTCATCAAGTCTTTAAGCAGACATATATTCCATTCAGACTTTGATAGGAAAAGTTATGACCTTAGATAGAGGTAGGCGTAAAGGGGGTTAGGGGGTAAGGGACCTCCGCAACTCTAAGTCAAAACGCTTACTAAATTGGGATATCTGCTATTTCGCATATTATGATTTCCCTCTTTCGCAAACGCTCTTAAACAATTTGAGAATTTTTACTATCATTGATTGGCTTTGTTAGTGTCTGGAAGAATTGTTGGTTAGAGGTTTGGAGGGGTGTGTTGTTGCTGTTGTTGGTTGAGGTAGATGCGCGGCGCTAGGGTGTAAAAATTCTCAAAATGTAAAAGAGCTTTGAAGATTACTGATTGAAATCGGGTAAAAAGATGATTTATAAAATAATACAAAGCACAAAATATTCCTTTTAATGAAGACCATGCCCTACCCCCCCCCCCCCAATCCATGAAAAGTCTTCTATTTATGAGTATTTTCTATATTCCTAGACTTGATAGATACCCCACATTTGGTCGAATTCCAAGTCTTGAACCCCTATTACGATGGGTCGTTCAGAAAACTACCCCTAAAATAAACAGACCCCACTCACTCACTGCAAGGGATTTGTTGTCGAAATTATGAAAGTACCCACTACTTCAAAAAAAAAGTAACGTTTTTTTTGAGATTTTTATAGGGCTTAGTTTTTACACTATGCAAGGAAGAGTTGTTTTCATTATCTTCATGATAATAAAATTATACAAAATATGAAATGAAAAAATTTGATTGTAAATAAACATACCTTCAAGTAAGAAGTTGTATTTGAGATATTTGAAAGCTTCCAAAACTATCATCGTTTCTATGAGATAAAGTAGATAACTATTGGATCAAAAGTTATTGAAAATTAAAAAGGAAAAGTTTAAATAACATCACATATGATTAATTTGATATTTAATTTTTAGAGAAACACCATTTCCATGAAAGAATAATTAGGAGAAGAAAGAAAGATCGTAGAAAAGAAAAAAAACAGAAAAAGGTTTGTTTTGTTATATTTATCTGCAAAAATAAGTATGAAGTTTACTAAATATCAACAAAAAATGGATAGAAAGAATAATACAGTGAGTGAATAAATGGGAACAGAAAATGAAAAATGGCAACTGAAATCGAATCTAAACATTAATTAAATTATTTATGAAGATATCTCATTGAATTTCCATTTTTTGCAAGTTGGTAAAAGACATGGTAATGAAAGAATTGGAAATGGAAATGATAGTGGCAAAATTTAATGAAAGAAAATCGTCAAAAGGTTTCGTTTATGATTATTCATTCATTAATTATTTACTATATTGTTTATGATAAAGAAGAAATGAAAATATGGAAAATACAATGGAAATGGAAAAGGACAGTGGTGGCTGAATCAATGGAACGAAAAGCGTCGAATTATTTTGTTATATAATTATTTATTTTATTGATTGTTCACTACATTGATAATGATAAAGAAGAAATTAAAATATGGAAAATACAATGGACATGGAAAAGGACAGTGGTGGCAGAATCAATGGAACGAAAAGCGTCGAATTATTTTGTTATATAAGTATTTATTTCATTGTTTATTTACTACATTGATTATGATAATGAAGAAATGAAAATATGGAAAATACAATGGAAATGGAAAAGGACAGTGGTGGCAGAATCAATGGAACATAAAGCGTCGAATTATTTTGTTTTTAATTATTTATTTCATTGATTA
Source organism: Catostylus mosaicus (assembly GCA_964019065.1). Lineage (NCBI taxonomy): Eukaryota > Metazoa > Cnidaria > Scyphozoa > Rhizostomeae > Catostylidae > Catostylus > Catostylus mosaicus. The sequence continues at coordinate 4,684,517 of OZ025203.1, forward strand.
TTTACTACATTGATTATGATAATGAAGAAATGAAAATATGGAAAATATAATGGAAATGGAAAAGGACAGTGGTGGCAGAATCAATGGAACATAAAGCGTCGAATTATTCTGTTATATAATTATTTATTTCATTGATTATTTACTATATTGATGATGATAAAGAAGAAATAAAAATATAGAAAATATAATGGATATGGAAAAGGACAGTGGTGGCAGAATAAATGGAAAATATTGAGAAGAAATGAAAGATTAATATGAATGATTATATTTTAGAAATGTATTCTGTACTAATATATTTTTTTTCTCATGTTCCATAAACCAATTATATATGATGGAAGAAAGATGAAGTATTTGAAAAGGAAAGAAAAAGGCTTAAAGGTGAGAACTCATGAAATTAACTAATAAATGTTTTCATATTTCCTCCAATTTTTCATTCATGTGATGGGACAACAGAAAACACATATTAATATGCTGTTAAAGTTAAAGAAGTTTGATAAAATTTTTACATGGAAAAGTTGACGAAAAGATGGGAACGATGATTAAGATATACGTCTAGTGATATCCTAAAAAGTTTACGGCCGTGCATTCTTATGCGTTTCATTGCATTCCTGCTACACTCAATATTTAATTGTAAAAATATATTTTTTTCAGATAATGATGAAGATGCAAAGAAAGTGAAATTAAAGTTAAGTTTGATATTTTATTTTCTTAGCAATTATTAGATGGAAACGTTGAGGACAAAAAAGGCAAAAATTGATGCTAAATTAAGAAATATGCCAGACGCCTTTCAAGATGCAATTTGCGATCCAAAACGAATTCCTATGTTTCTTTGCTTGTACCATTCAAATTTATTCTCGAATTTGATAGAATGAAAGAAAAATCTGACAACTGGATCTTTGGTTTCATAAAATTGTTCATAGATGGAAGCATAGGCCAGGTGAAATGATATATTTATGCAAAGACAAAAACAAACTTACCATATATTAATTCTCGCTAGTTCAATATATGCTTCATGCCAGTTGCCTGTGAAATGCCAATCCCAACAAATGCATGCTGCAAAAATATAAGGCTTATTAAACAAACTTTATAGTTTCTTTTTCATTGCAGCAAAAAGACCAAGGGAAAGATGCCGGATACCATGCTTAACTTGATGTGAGTTCATTTTCATCTTATCATTGAATTAATATCTTAAATAACTTACATCTTAAATATCTTCTTGTTATAACTAACAAGAAGAAGGTAGAAAACAAATCACTTTCCTTCGATTAGGGGCAAAACCTCAACGGGAGAAAAGGATTGATTTTTAGTAATATTTTTAATATGTTTTATCACACACTGTCATAGTAACTATTTGTAACAGTAACTATAAGCTTAAATATGGTCAACAAATTTTGTCTACTGAGTTTTAATGACATGAGAAACGGTTGTCTTCAATTATCTATTTAGCTTAAAACTAAAGAGCAAGTGCCTAAAACTAATAGGCAATATCTTAAACTACAGGGAGCTATACATTAGAAAAACGAGGAGCTGACAACAGCATAACAAAAGCAGTTATTGACGAAATTGCAGAGAGGGGAGCTACTTCTACTGCCCCCTATTGAAGAGTCCCATTTGAAACGGATCTTTTTTCAACAAAGCAAACGTTTCCTTTGAAATAGCTATAATTGAATTATGTTCAATAAAAAAGTACAATATTTGAAATTTGCTTTATCCAAACAGCTTACTTGAATCATCTGACTGACAATAAGGGGTTCTTTGAATGTACCCGAGGATATAAAATTTGACAGGAGCATGCTAGCAACAATAATTTAATAGGGGATTCATCAATTTATTGAATTAAGCTACTTTTTTTATTAACTGACTTGATTAATAAAATATCTACTTCTCTTTTGCAGCTTGCAAAGAGATATGAAAACTGGCAAAGAGAGACATAAAGATAGAGAACTTAATGTAAGTTACCCTTTTGATCATTGTTCTTGAATGGATTTGGAAGAAAACAAGGGGCAAGTTATGGGGGCAAAATAAGGGGCAGATAACAACAACCAAACGATACTCATGATGCTCTGGAACAAGGATATAAGGAACTGTTACGCAAAGAACTTAAAGTTTTTTCATTAGAAAGGACAATTTTTCAGGAATACACCGTGAATTATGAAAAGCTTCACAAAAAGGGAAATACTGATGAAAAGCAGATCAATTTTGCTTCTTATTTCAAAACAGATATTTTGAGGGTTGGCTCAATTTCAGTTCAAAAGTAACAACAAAAAAGGGGACACGAGATAGGAAACAGTAGTTTAGGATTAATAAGGAAAATTAAGGATAAGATTAAAAGATATAAAATTGATATTTGAATTACCTGGCTTTTTACATCACTGAAATGGATGAAATAGATGACAATTTCTGCAACTGAAAAAGAATTGAAATGTTTTTTTATAAGGGACAAGCATCCAATAATGTTGATTAACAAAAGATAAGGTGGTAGAAGGCGGTTAAGTCTGCTTATGTGGTGAGGAGGTTTAAGTTGGTGAGGAGTTTTAAGGTGGTGGAGATTGACGGTGTTGAATAAGGTGTTAGAGGTGGTTTTAGTGTTTGGGAAGCAGGTTGTATGAGTTAGGATATATTTAATCTTATGTTAATCAACAAATTTTGGAACCATTTAATGAAATAATAAAATGGCTTTCTAAAAACACCTTTGTGATGGGAAAACCAAGGAATTCAAATCACTGATCCTTTCGTTATATTTTGAGGGCGTTTCATTAGAATAGCTATTATTCTAAAGTGATATATTCCAGGGGGTGGTTGCCTAGGGGTTTTAGAAGAGAGGCTTAGGTACGACAGTCATTATTGCAAAGATTTTGATAAAACAAATTGAACCCCCTGCTCTGCACCCAGAATGTGCAACATTTTATAGTTGAATATTGACTTTTGCAGCAAATGAAAAGTAAAATAATTTCAGTTCAAATCTCTAAAATAGGCTCAAATTTATTAGAATTTGTTCCAGTTGGATAGAAATGAACAAAAGGCAGAAGCCAGGACATTCTTGAAGCCAAAATCCCTTGTGGGACATAGTCTGGATTGTCACTTATGATGCAAAGAATTATAAACAAAGGTTCTTTGAAATTTAGCATTGTTTGATGTTGTTCTCTTTACACACGAGACAAATAAAAACTGCACGTGCATCTAATCGAAGGAGTTCAAAATCCAGCGGTTTTGATAAAGCATGGCCTAATTTTTTTCTGGTTGTCATCTTCGTAAATTGGCGACTGTGCATGGACAGTGTTCCTCCTATCAATTTATTCGTGATATCTATCATTTATTTGTTGCATCTATCATTTATTCGTGCCATCTATCATTTTGGCTATCAATATCATTTTGAAAATGGATCAAGTCTTTACTTACATCGAATTATTGCAATTTCTTCGCTGATTTTCATAAAAATATGGACCAATTTGCTGCCGCTTTTATTGTGTTTTCAGGTGGAAAGCTTTCATGATACTAAAGGAAAAAAATAGATAAATCAATGTCCAAGAAAAAGAAGATGAAAAAGATGAACTATGCATTTAAAAACTGAAGAACTATTTGGTATTTTAATGAACTTTTAAATTTAATTATTTATTTATGAGCATAGCCATTGCCAAGGATAGAAGCTGATCACTTAACAAGTACATTTTCTCGACAAAGATTTCCTGTTTTCGCAAATGAATCTTGAGGGAAAGTAGGATGTTTGAGCTCACCATTTTGCTTTCTCTCAACGATTTCACTGCGAAATTTGGCTTACCCCTTCGATAAAATTAGCGAAAGGCTTGTTCATCTGGAAAGTCAACATATCGCTTGAAAAAATAGGCATGTTTTTATGTCAATTGCTACGATTTGATGAAAGAATTCTATTTATTTTGATGTCCTTTTAACCTTTTCAAAATCGACTCAAACAAAGTTGCGTTTTGATCTGCAAAATAAATCCCATCCGCACCCCTTGTCTTCGGCTATGTTTGTTAGTTCATATCATTGTTTTTTGAAAAGCCTTAGAGACTATTTTGATGTTGCGTTGGGTGTCTTAGTTTCCCGTGGTGTTTTCTTCAAAGTCAATGAGTTCTTCTTGTTGGCCTTTGATTAAAACACCACGTTAAATTAAGCCACCCTTCACTTTGTCAAATAGTCTCTTAGGCCTTTTTTCGTAATGGCTTAATCGGTGTAAGGGTTGTAAAGATAAGTCTTCACTTATTTTTACAACTCTTACACTGATTAAGCCAAGTAGAGTAAAACCTATTTCTAACTTGTAAGTAGTAGAATTTAAGATCATTGAGGTTTAAAAGTACAAAACTGATTTCTTACCCCCGTCTTTCTGCTGGTCCGCAAACGAGGCTGCTCGAACTGAACCAAAAGGAGGCCAAAAAAGGCTACGAAAAGAGCCACGTTGATTGGCTAGAAAACAAAAGAAAATACAAAGGAAAAATTCAAAATAAGCAGCTCTGATTGGGCAAAATTTGAATGCCTATTCATAATATCGCATTCTGATTGGCCTATATCACAAAAGAGCTTTTAAATCTGATTGGCTACTAAACAAAAAAAAATATTAAATACTGGAAGCTGATTGGGTAAAAATGCAAACAACGACTTAAAATAAAGCAATTTGATTGGTTAATAAACAATTGATTTTTTGAAATCCTGCATGCTGATTGGCTAATTTTACAATAGAGTGAGGCCAAAATACTATAATCTGATTGGCTAATAAACAATGGGCGGCCAGCGGCTACCAAATTTGCTCAATTTCGTAGGTGACGGCTTCTAGCCGCAGCCGCCAAAAGGGCTGAAATGGAGCAATCTGATTGGCTAATAACAATAGACCTATTGTTCTACGTCAGAGTAAGTGGTCGGGGGCCACCATTTCCTAGCCGCGTGGCCATTTCAATGGAAAACAATGGGAAACTTTGGAGCTAGATTCTCAGGTGAATCTATAAAAAAATGAGTTTAAGACTGAGTTTTTCTAATAGGAAATTAAATGTAAAATGCAAAATAAAACGGGTGAAAGCCTAGATAATAATTAAAAAGCTTATTTAGAGATATTAGAAGGCTTGAAATGGCAATTAAATAATAATTTGGGTGAAAAATCAAGGAGAGAAGACAGTGTATAAAGCAGAAAATCGCAGCGAGAGGCGAAGATCCATGGGTGTTTGTACTATAAAATGATATAATATAATACAAAATAAAATAGGAAATGCCTTTAATATCCTAGGGGTTTAATGATCAATATTGTTTGGTATTTGGATTGAAAATAATACAAAAAATATCAGCAAAAAGACCGAGAAAAATCACTGGATAGCATGGTGTCCTAGGGGTAAACTAAACAGTGATTGATCTGAAATGTTATGAAAATACGAAGGTAAAATTGCCAGATTATCTTAGGGGTTGGAAATTAAGTATCAGGTAATTCTACTCCGAATGCTGAGAAATTGCACTAAAAATAAGGGCAAAATATCAAACTGCCTATCAGTATAAGGTACACTCAGCGGAGGGTCGATTAAAAAATTCTTCAAATTGAGCTTCAAAAATGATCGATTGCTTTTACCTTTAATTGCAAACTCTGAATATTTTGACTCAATATGTAAAAAGCAAAGTAAAATAAAAAGTGAAGAGGATCGGGTTATCTCAGGTCGGACGGCAATTAGATGGTGTCTCGATCGTGAATGCTCGGAAATTGCCCCCAAAAATAAGACCGAAAATATATTTACAACTGTCTGGCTTACTAAGAGTGATTCTATCAAAACTGCTGTGAATTTAGCAATTCAAAAATCCTGTCTATGCTGCTCAGAAGCGAGTAACCTAGGCCAAATCTCTTTCAATGTTTACAACGAGCAAGGTGGACTAGCGCTATAAAAACTGAAATTCCTATCAAATGAGCAGCATCATTTGCTTTCAAAATGAAAATACTGAAAAATCGTGGTTACCTGGATAAAACATAGCGCAATCTAAAGGCAATTTCCACATATTTTTGAGCGAGACACCATCCGATCGAAATTTAGCGATTTATTTTCACATAAAATACATTGAAAACGTGGTCTGCATAGTTCTATTCAGAAACAATCGCTGGGTTCACACATTTTACAAAGGAATCCAAAAGGCTTGACAAAGGAACATTTGAATCGGTTTACATTGGCTTCGTGCATTAAATATAAGCTTATAAGAAACTAATAAATGTAAAAAGGAATCATTTAGGCTTTTAAAGCTTGAAAAAATACATGCTAAGGAGCATACCATTTGAAGCAATAATAATAATTTCAAATCCTTCTGCGATATTCTTTCTTTTTCTTCTGAATTCTTGCATGCATCCACTAAGCCTCTATGAAGGAAAAAATTAGCACTCGTGAAAATCGAAGTGTTATATTTCATTTTGTACTTTAGCAAGTGCATTACTTCAGCAAATAAAATAAACGTTTTGCAATAAGCTAGATGGTTATCATAATTATGGTTTGACTGATAATAAATAATTAAATGGGTGGTTAACAAAACTAGCTGTAGAAACATCAAAACTGCAATGGAAAAGGGGTGGAAACATTTTTTAACACTTTGGTGCAGATTTAATAGTTAATTTAGTGCTAATCTAATATGATAAATTTTATATAAATGTTATGTTTCATTTGTTATACAAACTGAGTTTATTTTTCGTTTTCTGCTAAATCAGATGTAGAAATTAAGTGCATTGACGAAACTGAAAATATAAAAGATCCAATTTTTCATGAAACTCCCGTCAAATTACCAGTGGCCCTTCAAACCCTTAAATTGATTTTTACGTCAAACGATAGAGAAAAGTGCACCCTATATTTTGGTATAAAAATTTCCATTTCCCTCTGCCTAGTTTTGGAATACTTTTCCTTATTCCCGAAACAGATGCCATCTCAACCCAGTTTACACAAAGAGCTAGGTGCGAAATCTATTCAATTTTTTAAATATTCAATAACTTTTTAAATATATAAGATATTCAAAATCTGAAAACTTCAAAAAATATTTCATGTGATTTGGCAGTTTGCTGAAAAAAATCGCATTGATCGCACAAATAGATGCTTCACAAATTGACTTTGAAATTTGGCCATCCGATTTTATACCGGCCTTCTGAAAACTGCCAAAAAATTTGGAAATGGCAAATTTTCAACAGTTTTTTTTGAAGCTGTTATAAATGTGAAAATTACCAATCTTATACAGAAAAATCAGAAATAATTTTAAATTGATTAAACTTTTTTTAGATTTGAAATATCTGCAGTATTAAAGTAATTAAAAATGTTTTAAAATTTGGATATATTCTGAAAAAACTCTTCGTGAAACAAAGGGTTTCGGGGATCTTTGTTGATTTCTGTCAAAAGTACGAAAGCGTTTTTTATGAATCAAATACCAAAAAATAGAGCTCATTTTTCTGCATTATTTGATGCAAATTTGGAGTCTGTAAAAAAATTGTAGGATTTTATAAAAAATCTTTTCCTTCGTTTAGCGAGTGTGAAAAGAGAACAAAAGGCATAGAAATCAATGATCAGCTCTACTCGGAGCTGAAAACGAGCAAAGTTAAATGGATGAAATCGGCCATTAATGCGTGTTTTTAATGGCAAAATAGGTTAAGAGGACTCTTAAACTTCTAGTTTACTTATTTTGTTTATTCCTTAATTGCTTTTAATTGGTAAAAGCAACTTTGTTGGTATCAAAATAATATTATGGCAGGGCATACTATTATGCTTAAAAAATAAATATTTCAGTGAAGGACAAAAGCATTATACAGCTGCAACACAATCTACTTCGTCACAAAACAACGCCCAACAATTATAAATAAAATATTTTGTTTAATTTAAGTCGAAAATTGTTGCCATTTAAGTCCCCCCCCCTCTAACCTTTCCATCACTGCATTGAATAATTGGCTGAAAGTCACGTGTTCATGCAATCTTCTCTGCCTAATTGGTGCATTTAAATCGCTGGAGAAGTGCCGTGAAATTGGGATAAATATCACGTGACAACAAAAATAACGCGTTTGATTTGTGCGTTTCGATCCCATCCGACATCGAAAAAGAAATGGGATCTAAACCATGTGACCTTAAATGCTACGTGTCTGATTGGTGCATTTTAGTCGCTTACATTTTGTCTGATTGGTGCATTTCGATCTGCAGGTATCTTATTGGTGCATTTCGATCCCTAAATTTGAATAGAGTCAAATGAAACTGACAACAAAACAATGGTCTGTTGTTTTGGAACAAAAGGATTTTGATGTGAAATCGACAACTTATCGGAAAACAAAAACCATTCAAGTGTAACTAATTGGGACAAACACACGACCGAATAGAGTTACTTTCGCCAAAATTTGAAGGAAACAATTGGATTACTCAGGACCAAAACGCTTACTAAATGTTGCGGGGATGCCCAAAACATGGGTAGAGTACTGATTTTTGATTGGTATACCTAATTGCGCTTAACAAAAGGGAGATGCTTCCATTTAATGATATGCAAAAGAGTAGCTGGATTTACACGAGTTAAATCTTGGTCAACTATGGTTAAAAAAAGAAAGGGGGCACGGGGGTGGAAAGTTCCTCTTTACTTTTGATGTTGATAAAACTTTATAATGAAGTAATCTGAATTGGAATGAAAAACCTTTAGCGTTGGAAACAGATTCCTTCTTAAATTGACTTTTTTCTCGCCTACAGTGTATTTTTTTATAGTTTCTAACACTTATTTGAAAAATTCTAATTTTAATTTCTACATAAACTTACAAAATGAAAAACTAATCTAAAGTAGCCGAGCAGGGGCAACATTAGGTGATCTCTGGAGGGTTTGAGGGGAGAGGGATGGGCCCCTGGATTAATATGGTAACTGGAAGTTCGTGGGCAGGGTGATGACAATTTTTTATAATTTTTTTTGCAGGGCAATGGAGCCTTCATTCCTCCTAACACAAAGCTCTAATCTATGGCAAAACACTGAAAAATGCTGTTCCATGAAAGGCAGCTATGAGAAAGGTTTCTAGAAGCAAGAGGCCAATTCATGTTATTGTTGATAAATGCTAAATGGAAAACGATTTATTGAAAAAAGAATTTACAAATCTAAAAATCAATCTAAACTGTTCTTCGACCCCTTTTCCTCATTTCTATTTGATACGATGCATAAGGCATGGAATTGAGTTTCTTATTAATCTCCGCCACACTTGGTATGTAGAATGGATATCTTTCATACCACTTGTACCGATTGCGCAAGTGTCTACTTCCTTTATGCACGTTACTTCCTTTCCTGTCTTTACTTTCATATTTTTTAGGCCGTTTTTCCTTCTCCCCTGTCGTTGCACTAACTCCTGCATCAATACTGACACCTTTCGTGTTTTTTCCTTCGTATTGAATGTCAACAGAAGCTTCTACCATATTTGGATCCTTGGTCCCATTCCTCCCAATGCTTCCATTGTTTTTATTAGCATTATTGTAATTATTATTTTTTCTCTGCTTCATTCCTTCGTTAATATTTCTTGTATGCTCCAGTATAGCATCGAGTCTTGGTTGTAATGGCGTCTGCCCAAACACTTTCCATTCATGAAATGACCCATGTTGGGGCACTTTTCCCCACAGCTTCCATCTATGTAAAGGATTATTCCTCGTCTTGTCTTTTAAATCTTGTTCGAACTTCTTCATTTGCTCTTGCAAACGAGCTTGTTCTTTCTCCATGTTTATTTGTGCCTTTGATTTAGGCCTAGTCTTCAATTTGGTACTGCTTCCTCCGCCTGTTCCTGACTGGCTTTGAGCAGAAACGGATGCTTGAACTTTCGTGTTTACATTCGATTGAGTTTGAATCCCTAACTGCGGTTGAGGCAGAAATTTCGCTTTTTCTTTGACATTCTGTTTAACTGGAACTGGCAATAGTTCCACGTTACTTGGTTTTGAAAACTTACCTTCACTGCTTTGAAAACCACCTGCATTTTTGATTCCCGTCCCTTGCTTTTCATTATTCGCCCCATTTTTTGGCATCACTGCTGGAGTACCAACCAAGCCAGTGTTAGTGCTGGGTCCCATCTTCCATTTGTATCTCGATTTGGATTTCGATCCTGGATTAGCTTTCGATTCACTATCCGCTTTTGATTCCGATTCCGATTGGCTGCTTGATTCTGTATTTATACTAACACTGGTTTCAGTCATGGTTTCCGATCCGGATTGCGAGCCTCCGTTCATGCCCATTTGGAAACCATTTCTAAATCCAAATCCAGGCGATGAATCCTGTGATCCGATGCCCTTCCCGATTTCAGATTCCGAATCAGCATCAGAACCAGCATCGGCACTTGCCCCGATACTGACCCCGACTCCAACTCCCGTTCCTGTTTCGGAGTCCGACCAAAGACCAAGGCCCTGCGGCCGGTCGTATTCCTCAAATTCCGGTTCTTCATCATTATCCCACTCAGAATCTTCATCTTCTTCTTCTTCCTCGTCGTCACCTTCCTCAGAACCAGCATCCGTCCCGGTTGAAGATCCGGCGCTGGTACCGACTTGGGTCCATGTCTGGGCTTGCGATTCCGACGAACTTTCGGACCCAGCACTCGAACTTAGGCCTAATTTCATTGAACTGCCGGCCTTATTGACCGGACTTTCTTTATCTCTCTCTGATGCGGACACTTTTGTAACTTTCTTCGGACGTTCTGCAACTGGGGTGGTCGGTTTATTATTTAATGAACTATCAAGGTTTCTGCCAGCATTTAATACTATTTCGTTATTTCTTGCATAAAAATCTTTCATTTTTTCTTTAGTATCGTCAGCATTCATTGGAACACGTGCTCCATAATGGCCCTCATTTGCTTTGTTATATTCCTTGATCAGTTTATCCATTTTTCCTCCATTTTTATTCACATGTTGAATTTGCTTTTCCGAATCCTTATCAACTTCCTTTGTAAAATCAATTGCCTCGCCCGACCACAGACCGTGATGTAACTCATCCGGGTTTGGTTTCTTAACAGGATCTCCGTCCGGGTGTGCGCTGATATCCACTGCCTGTCCGGTGTATACCGGACTGTTTTCAGGAATACCTTGAGGCGAACTTCTGTTGTTTATAACTGAGACTAGATTCCTTTTCGAGTCTGGTTGAGTGACTATCTTTGATAAAATGCTGTTACCATCAATTTTGGTAACCAATCGTCTTACGGAATTTGTTTCTTTCTTATTTGTTTCATTTTTAATATCTTTTGTTGTCTCTATCACCCCTAAAAAGTAAAGTAAAGTAAAGTGAAGTAAAGTAAAGTAAAGTAAAGTAAAGTAAAGTAAAGTAAAGTAAAGTAAAGTAAAGTAAAGTAAAGTAAAGTAAAGTAAAGTAAAGTAAAGTAAAGTAAAGTAAAGTAAAGTAAAGTAAAGTAAAGTAAACTATAATGTTATTACCTCTGTTTAAACCTGGCTTTACAAACAATCCTTCCCTTTCCAAAACTTTATTACTATTACTATCTGTGACTGCTCCAATCTTTCCTTTTAGTATATTATTAATCTCTAGTTTCTTTACTGTCCTTGTGCTTTTGTTTTCACTTAAATCCTTTCTTGATTTTTCTATATTTGACGTTATTTTCCTCCAATTCTTCATCACCATTCTAACTCTCCCCTGCTTCTGATCTCCTTGCTGATCAAGCATCCCACTTTTGCGTTGATTCGAAATCTCATTCCTGACAGTTGGGCTCTGACCAGATTTATACGTGCCTCCGACAACAGTCGATACATTACCTCCGTCTACAGAAGATAAGCTTTTTTGACTGTCTGTGTCTTGAGACGTGAATTGATTTCCTGCTTCTTGAGAGGCATTACCATATTGATAACCCCCGTCTTCAATAGTAGCGTTCCCTTTACCAATCTTGTCTGGGGTCGTAACATAACTTCCAACATCCCCGTTCGTATAAGCGACATTATTGTTATAATATGATATACTATCATTTTTGGCACTAGTAGAATTAAAGGTAAGCAATGCTTCTGCATTGGCATCAATCTTCTTTGAAGTGTCAGCTATATAGGATTCAGTGTTGGTCTCATTCTGCAACTTTGCATAGTCATAGGCATTGGTGACGTTCTCCATCTTGCTATAATCAACAGCAGAATCAATAACATGGCTGCTAGCATTACCTGCTGACTCTGCTAGACTTGAACCATTACTTGTCAGATCATAATCCGAATTCTTGAAACTGCTTATCTGTTGGCCCACAGATCTGGTTCGATTAGCTAGACTAATTTCTAAAACATCAGAGGCATTGTAACTGATGTTTACTGCGCTGACAGCACCATTAATCGCATCTTCATTTTGGGAACCATTCAATGCTTTTGAAGTATTCTCTTGATTCCAGTACGAATCTCGATTATAAGATGATACTGCGATTTCTTTAGATTCGTTAGATTTCCCTTCAGTCAAGTTGTTTCTTGTGTAACCTGGATTCCAATATAAATCCCATCTTATATTATCGGATGTATCCGAACCAAGATTAGTTGGTTTACTGGCTGCATTGTTGCGATCATATCCTGGATTCCAATATTGGCTTGATCTTATGTTGTCAGCAGAGATCGAACCGTTTATCAATCCAACAGATCTGTTACCATCTAAGGAATCCAGATTGAGATGAAAATCCGATCCCAGAGTTTCAGATCCGGTCGATACATTTGCTGTATTTAGAGCAGATTCACGCCCTTGATATTTGCTTAGTCCAGCATAAGTGTCATTCCTTAAACTCAACGTAGCATTTGAAGCTTGATATGGATTCACATACAAATCTGATCTTGGATTATCGGTTGACGAGAATCCTTGAGTACTATTGATCGAGGCATGCAATCTACCAGAATCCGGAGTCGAGTTTTTGTTGGCAAGATTTGTCCAACTCGGCGAATAACTGACGTTTGCTTGGTTCCAAGTAAAGCCTGACTTTACAGTATCGGTTGAAGTTGGATATGAAAGATTTGCAACTGATCCATAATCTGGATTTGGATTCTGATCCAAAGGTCCATTTACTTGGGCCCTTGCTTCATTGGTGGTACTGGATGAACTGCCATTAACAAATCTCGATTCTCCAGTCAAGGATGAAGTTTCGTTATTAACATTGATAGAACTATTACTGAATTCTCGATTCAAATATGGATCGAATCTTTGATTTCCATAAGAAATAGAAGTGTAATTAACAACGAAAGAACTACTAGAATCATAAATTGGATTCTTGTCCGATCTTACTGCAGTGTAACCGGATGCAGTCTGGTTTGATAGATTAACAACGGATTCGTTCCTTTGGTTCCCAGAAAGCCAATACCGATTCGAATCCAATTGATAAGATGTTGTAGCATTTATCACGTTTGCCGATCTGCTCGAATCCATTTCCGGATTCCAGGCCGGCTTCATGTTATCATATAAAGACGAATTTCCACGAAAAGGATTGGCAATCGCCGTGCTGGCATTGTGATCTCGATTCCAGTATTGATTAGATGATAGATTCTGGATTCGATACATCGCATTGTCAGTCAAGCTAGCAGATGATTCATTCTTTTTTAATCCATTGTAATAATCAATACCCAGATTACCAGATGAGTTCCGATTGTTTTGTTTACTGTAATCTCTGTAATCATATCCTGGATTAATATAAGCATAATTTTGTTCGGGTGTGCTGTTTGATGAAATGAATGACGCAGTCTCATTATAGTGATAATTAATCGGGGTTGCGTTAGTATTATTGTAAGCAGAGGCAGTACTTGTAGATCCATTAAATTTGCTGGATTTGTAATCTGGATTGTCTTGATCTTGACTTGGATTTGATGCTGTTGCATTACTTGTGCTGGTATTTAAATAATCTGGATTCTGTAGATTACCACGATTATTGCTGTAGTAATCTAATATTTGAGGCGCATTGTATTTATAGATCGAATCTGCCTTCGATAACTCATTAGATGTTTGATTTGATGTTTTCAATCCTTCAACCAAGTTGTATGCTTGGACTTCACCTGTATAGGACGTCTGGTCCAGCTTGGATTCTTTAAGATTCACAGCTTGTGATCCATCGCTTGACATAACAGTAGCATTTTTTTTGCTTTCTCTGCCTTGGTCAGGATACAGTGAGACGTATGCTTCGGATTGGTTCATCTTAGATTCACCTAGATTCTTGTTTTGAAATGCACCGATTGATTGGAGAGAAATATTTCTTGAAAGGGCCGAATCGGGAAAGGGATTACTATCATATCCAATAGATTCGTTAATCCTGGATTTGGCAAGATCCGAGCTTCGGAATCCTTCAGCTGAATTAACTGGTAAATAAGTTTCATTCGACCTGTTTGTGCTTTGAAATACAGAATCTTGGATTGGATTGCTTACAGCGGATCTTGTGTAATTCTGTGTAGCATTCTGTGACTCATAACCAAGATTTGTTGAATCTGTAATTAGATTAGAGCTAGATTTTTCCGGATTTTTGTTTTTCAATTCTTGTTTATACTCATCCACTGCTTTTTCTAGCCTCTTTTTCATTTCTTCATCTGACGGTGGAGTAATCGGTAATGGCCAATTCCCATTGGTCAATTCCTCCCAATCAAATGGCTCCTGCTTCCGACCATCCTTGGTAAGGTCATTGACTCCAGCCTGGCCTTTGCTACCTCTTAGTTTGGGACCATCTAGGGTCTTTTCGCAATAGTACTGTAACGAAAAGATAATTTTAATAACGCCAATTCGTCCATGTTTTTCATGACATCATTGGGTACACGCGCACTAAGCATCAGGGGTTTGTAGCTAGACATCAGTTGTACTGTAGTCAACTTAGAATATGTGAAAAGCACATAGTGCATTGTGAAAGAATGAATTTAAATATAGATGAATGAATGATTAAATGAATTAATAAATGAATGGGTAAATAAGTGAATGACATGATTACTTAGAAAATTAGCAAGCCAACCAATCATTTATTCATTCAATCAAACAATCAATCTATTAATCAATCTATTAATCAATCCATCAATCAATCAATCATTTAATCAATCAATAAATCAATAAATCAATCAATAAACCGATCAAACAATCACTAAATCAAAAAATGAATAAGTAAATGAATAAATAAATCAATCAATCAAGCAATCATTCAATCAATCAAGCAGTCAATCAATAAATAAACAAATAAATAAATAAATAAATCAAACAATCAATCAATACATAAACAAATAAATAAAAAAATAAATAAATAAATAAATCAAACAATCAATCAATACATAAACAAATAAATAAATAAATAAATAAATAAATCAAACAATCAATCAATACATAAACAAATAAATAAATAAATAAATAAATAAATAAATAAATAAATCAAACAATCAATCAATACATAAACAAATAAATAAATAAATAAATAAATCAATCAATCAATCAATCAATCAATCAATCAAGTTAGCATCCTACCTTTACTTGAACATTCTCATTTTTGTCCGCATCAAAAACGTCCAACACGTAAACACCACTTGGCATTTCTGGCATTTGTTTGAAAATATCTTCGCAACTTTTTGCTGGATGTGGTTGGCTGCAAACAAATTAAGAAGATCCTTTGTAATAATTGCATACTATTTCCAGAAACCTAATGCCTTCATAAGCATAATTTTCAAACTTTGTTACGATTATTGGACTCTTCTAGGATAATTATACTAACATCTTCCAAGATCTAACATCTTATTTATGTCAGACTTTTCAAGGGTGATTTGTGTTGATATTTCATAGGAGAATTGCCTGAATCAATTCGCCTCAATTTGCCATGACTTGTCGAAGGCCAACATGCATAGAATAGGCTGAATGTTTGCCAGCTTTCGTATTGAGATAACTTTGTTTTTATCTCTGGTTTTCAGCTGATGATGACGGATCTTAATCGTGGCTCTGATGAAAATCCTTCATATTAAAGCAATAAATTGCATGACTTACCTGGCATTTAACGGCTTTTCCGTCGAACTTTTATCACGTGGATAATCATTCAATCCATTATCAGTTGCAATGTTTGCAGTTTGCACTAAATTGACCAGCATCAAAGCAAATGCAAGGTTTGTAACAGCTCCAAGCAGATTCATCTTCTTATAGAGAAACGTGCAAAAGTTTAAACGTATTTTGAGTGGTTTCAATCGCAGCAATTTCGCGTTTCATTTCATCTGCAGTCGCTCAAACCATTTATCTCGCATGTTTTAACCTTAATTGACTACGTTGTGCTGGCTCTGCAAAATTAGGCCTGAAAGCAATAGCCCATAATTGAATTGCAAATGACCACGGTTCATTGGTCAGACCAATGACCCTGCAATACAAAACATTCCTTGTAATAGCTGTTCGCATTTTGATAGCTTACTAGGCATGTCTAAGAGAGGCAGCCAAATAGGATTTATGAGCTAATTAGCACCCTCCCCTCCCTTCCCCACGGAACTTACAAAATAACTTTTATTTGCAGATGGGGACTGGAATTTATAGGAAAAACCTTCCACGCCATTGGTGTTTTGTATTGTTTATTAAGTACAGGCTAGTGTCTCATGGCTGATAATTTGCAAATTTACCCAGCTAAAAAGGCACCTTTGACTTCGCTAAAACACGAAAATGTACAATGCAATGGACAATTAAATAAAAAAGGATTGTTTCTCAGCGAACATGAGGTACTCTATTGTAATACAAAAACCAGAAACTTTGGATTTGGGGTCTGACTCCAGGGCAGGAGAAAGGAACTATTATCATCAGAGCGACAGTTTACATGTGGTGGCATACAGCAGAGGATTATGCGACTGTTTGGAGAAGGAGCTGTTACGAGTGGGGGCTGTTAGGAGATGAACCAGCTCGAGGATTAGCGAAAATTGAATCGACACGGATCACGACTATATAAAACTTAATAAATCAAGGAGCATTTGTATCAAGCTAACATGTGATCTTTGACACGTCGTAATGAATACGGCCACATGCGCGTCAACGAACGCATTCGAAGACGCAGAAGCGATTGTCGTAACACATTAGCTTGTCGCAATATCGGCAACTCGAAAAATAATTTGCAAACTGGAAATTGGAAGCAATTGAAATAGTAATATGAGAATTTTACAAATTTGTTGACGGTAAGTTCAAAATCTTGGTTGTATTTTTAGTTAAGCTTGATATGTAACCGCGCATCAGCGAGCAATCTCTCCGCTTCACTGAATATTCATCGCCTTGCTCTGCAGAAAAGGGATGCATCTAGATAAGGAAGGGTGGAGCTGAGAGACTAATTGCGCTAAATTGAGGTTAATAGAGCAATAACTGGCTCTTTACTGCGCAATTTTTTATGGGATGCGTTTGAAATGTAGCTGCAAAAATCACGTTTTGCCCTTGCAGAAACGTGAAGAGCCATTTTGGAGGGAAAGTTTACCCTGCAGACAACGACCCTTGCAGGGAAGGATTATTTTCAAAGTCTGAAGGGAGGCGGGGAGTATAAAGCAGAATTCTGTTGTATAAATCAAACTATCGCTTGTATCGTGACTAAATTTAAATAG